>JABXWE010042956.1:0-10932 GCA_014611495.1 Limonius californicus | reverse complement strand
GACAGCTAGTTGATATGCAAGGCTTCGAATACCTCTTGTTGTCAGTCCATACATCATACCTTCCATGTTCTTAGCGTAGTTAACCAGTTGTTCTTCTAGTTCTCGTGGAAATGTTAATTTCCTGCTCCCAAGTTGTTTTGTATGGTCTACCGCCTGTTTATTCTTGTTTTTGAATCGTCTTTCTAAAGTTGACTTTGGAACATTAAATTTCTTTGCAGCCTTTAAGTAGCCACAGGTTCCATTTCGTAACGCCTCCAGTGCTCCGGACATTGCCTCTTCAGACCAAGATTGACGGCATGTTTTTCTTTTATACGTAGAAGGCATCTGAAAACAAATAAAAATAAATAACAGAATAGTGTAGGTAAAATGGGACAGTATGAAATAGTATCCCGTTTTACCTCAATGAAAATTTCCCATTTTACCCACATTTGCATTAAGATTTTCAAACTTACCGCGTAAAGAATAGGTGACCTTCAGAGCAAATTCGCACACACCACTCGTTAGCTAGCTTAACAAAGTAATACAGAGTTCAGTAACAATGCAAAATCACAAGTTGTTTTGTTGCAGGAGCTTATGCCGTCGAATATAAATATTACAGTCACAACTTTAGCAAACAATAAAAGCACAAACTTGCCATATTTTATTAGACATTGGTAGCAGATTTTGAGGAACAAGCGATAATATGCGATAGTTTTTTATTCGACCTATAGCCCTTTCAACATGGATCCGTGCTCTTGCAATGTTCCTTGTTTGCGTTACCTGTTCTTCAGTAAATTGTGGCTGTAATAAAAATGGTGGAATGTTTAAAGAAACGCCAGCTGGTAAAAGGTCGTTAATTAAAAAGCCTTTATCGGCTATAATCAGGTCGCCCGCTTCAAAAATCTCTAATACACCACAGTGCCCCACAATGGCCTTGTCAGATGTAGACCCTGGGTACAAATCAGATATATATGTCACGATTCCATTTGGGGCAACACCAACTAGGCCTTTTAGTGTATTGCGATGTTTGTAACTGCTGTACAATTCTTTTTGTTTCGACATAGACGTAGGCCGTTCTGAAAATATTTCCGTACAATCAATTACCATCCTGGTATTTGGAAATAACGCGAAACACGAAGGTAGACTTGCTTCATTGTCGAAGCGTGATGGCACATTGGACATCAACGTTTTAAAAATGATTTCGTGCAACAAATGCAGCCATGTAATAAAAATATTTGACACTGTAGCTGTGCAAACTTTGAAACGATCTGCGACTTCTGCATAGGGAGTGTTTAACCTTCCTACTACCAACACTTATTTGTGACGTTAACCCTATACAGGGGTGCAAATGCACCCCAACGAATTTTTGGGCTATTTGTACCTCTATAAATAATTACACCACATTATATTGTTATATTGTCTATATTTATGTTATTTAACATCAAAAATTGTAATACCACATACAGGGTGTTTGAGAATTAATGGATAAAAATAAGTTTGTACCTAAACTACAGAATGTTCTGCAAGTCAACGTCATATTTGTTATTTAATAAAAAAATTAAAATACCACATACAAGGTGTTCGAAAATTAATGTATAAAAATAAGTATGTACCTCTAACTACAGAATGTTTTACAAGTCAACGTCATTCGCGGTTGAATCTTCTTGCATTTTACTGTCGCAATTCTTACACATCACTTTCCGACAGAAATGTTCACTACAAACAAAGTTTTTGCATTTTACACAATGCTCCCTAGACTTCCTGTCTTTTTTTCTTTCGCACAAATAGCACCTTCCTTGTACTTCTTTTGGTGCCTCGGTTTTTCCTCCGTTATCTTCCAATTGAGGCAGCACAATGAAAATTGCTTGTGTGATATTCTTTTGGAGTTTAGTCTTACTTTTCTGGTAGCGGGCGGTAATGTGAGGAACGGCAAGTGCTCTACCTAAATTTAGCAGGAACTTTCTTCTGTCGTCTACCACTAAATTTTGTTTGACTGGATGTTTGATCACCCACAGTTTATAAGCATTCAATGTCGCCATATC
This sequence comes from Limonius californicus, assembly GCA_014611495.1. NCBI lineage: Eukaryota > Metazoa > Arthropoda > Insecta > Coleoptera > Elateridae > Limonius > Limonius californicus. Next base: position 8,911 of record JABXWE010042956.1, on the reverse strand, counting down.
AATCAAATGACCAAATATTGTCATTGGCCAACGATTTGTTTTTCTACGCACCGTATATTGTTGTGCCATATAATCCACTGAATCGACTGCGCCTTTTGTTGCATTATAATCCAAAATAATATCCGGTTTGTAATTGGTTTCTTCTCCGGAAACGGCATCATCATGGTGTTCAATCGACATCATAATCACTGTTTTTCCTTGTTTTGGTACATATGATGCTAATGTTACATTACTTTTGTAAGCGAACATAGTGGAGAATATTGGTTTCTTTGAATCGGGTAGAAGTTGCCTCGGAATGTATGGTTTATTTTTTCTCAAGGTTCCGCATACGGTAAAATGTTTATTCAATAGAGCATCCGCAAGAGGTAAACTGGTGAAAAATTGATCCACTGTTATTCCATGTCCAGGTTTTAAATGATTCACCATGTCCATAACCACTCCTTGACCCTGATTTTTCTCAAGCTTATTCCCCTGTTTGCCCAAATAAACTTGCATGTTTGCAACATAGCGACTTTCGCAGTCGACAATAACCCACACCTTGATTCCGTATTTGTCGGGCTTACTCTTCATGTATACACGAAAAGGTGCTCTTCCTCTAAAACTTACTAATTGCTCGTCAACCGTAAGATGCAATCCAGGATTATAAGCCCTTTTACAGTTTTCCACAAACAGGTCAAATATATCTCTGATTGGAGCGAGTCTATCTTGTGCTCTGCGAATTTCTCTGGTTAAAAAATTATCGAATCTCATAAACGCTGTTATTTGTTCAAACCTGGTTCGAGACATTACTGCAGCAAATATTGGGCGGCTGTAGGAAGGATCTGAATTCCACAACATTTCGACGGGTTCTTTTCTTTCTTGTAATGCTCCCATTGATATAAGTAAACCAATGTAAGCATGGATTTCGATTTTGTTGGTGTCGCACCAAACCCTTTTCCTTGGTAAATTCTTAGCATTCCATACGTCATATAGGTAATTGGCTTTTCTGTTAGTTTCCTTTACAATGATGTCGATAATGTCGTCGGATATAAAACACTGCAAAACCTCAGTCATACTTTCAAATCTTGAGCTATAGGCAGTTAGTCCTGGTGGAACCTTCAGAATGTTTGAAATATTACGTCTAGATTTTTTGATCGGTACTTTTGACCAAACTTCACAATTTTTAGCTTTATAAATGTTATCCCCCACATTTTCTTCGTCACTTTCACCAGAAGACACATTTTCTTCATCACTACTTTCATCGTCAATCTCTTCCACATTATCCTCTTCAATCTCATTTTCTTCATCATTCATTTGCTGTAAAATATTGTAAAACTCCGGATCTTCAAAATCATCCTCTAGATAAGCCTCTAGCTCAGCATCAGTCAGCTTTGCACTATTTCTTGGTTGAAAAGGCATTTTTACCAATTGCAACTAGATAACAAAGTGAAGCAGTTCGGATAAGACTAAAATGCGTTCCACGGATCGTCTAGTTTATATACAATCTCTCACACCCATGTTACGACAAGTCTATTCTAACATAAGCCTGTTTGGCGCGTCCTACACAAGTTCAAACATGAATATGGAGCATACAGAACGCACTCTAAACAAGTTCAAGCATGAATATCAATATGAAACCGTCACTATTAAAATGAACAAAAAGCACCAACAGGGGTGCATGTGCACCCCAGAGCCAAAAAATAAAAAAAAATCATAATTGATTAGACATTTTCGAAATATTTTGAATTATTAGGAAAGTACATATACTAAACAACAATAAATAAAAAGGAGAAGCACATGGCAGCGGCACACAAAAAATTACAACAAAAAAACGAGCAGTGGGGTGCAGGTGCACCCCTGTTGGTAGTAGGAAGGTTAAGCGCAATTTATATAAACATAAAAACAACTGGTCTTGTGGTTCAAGCTTTAGAACATTCCACTCCAAATAGTAAGTTCGCTCCACTTTATTCAGTAGATCAAACAATGCCATAAAAATGTCCTTATTTGGCAGGCCCGTATATAACATGACCTTCTCGTTGTTCTCTTGAATGTCTTCGAAAAGGAATGGTTGCTTCTTTCTTCCTTCCAATTCTCCGACCTGCTTTTTTAAAAAGTACATCTCAGCTTCTGCTAACACTACATTTGTTACAGTATTAACGGGTATTTCTTCCGAATCTTGGCTGCTACAAAGTGTTGGTTCGGAAGAGGTGGCTACACTTGCACGTATTTTACTTTAAAGAAAAGTACTACATTAATTAACATATATATCAATGTATGTATTACTTACTATGCTTTTGTCTTTGTTTTGGGTGAATCAAACTCAAGTCGTTTATTACGATTGTGTTCAAAGAACACTGGTCCGTTTTCACGTAAACCATCTTTAAAATGGCAACTACATATCCTTGAACTCTCCTTAGGGTCTGTATCTTGTCTTCTACAATAAACGATATTTTTCAACTTTATAAATAATTATTTTTCATGAAAATAATGATGCGTGCTTGAGCATTCTAACCTATCTTACCGTATTAATTTTATCCACCCCTTTTTCTCCTTTTCGTCCTTCGGAAATCTGAAAAACTTGCACCCATCACGTTCACTGTAATGTTTGCAGTCTGGCGCAAAACACATAACCATTATAATAACTTTTTTACAGCAATGTTACGGAATAAAACACAAACTAAACGCAGATGCACGTGCTGTATACGCTAATGTCCGTAACAACGGTTGCTAGGGAATTTGTTTGGAACCAGGCGAACCGAAGTATACGTCATACTTAAGAGCCCTATTCCCATTTTACCTATATATCCCATTTTAGGCCCACTTCCCCTAGTTAGTTTATTTTCTTTCATTTTCCTTATCCTCGAGTTCTGAATCAAGTTTTGTTAGTTTTTGGAAATACACTCAGCAGAACACTAATAATTTTATTATTTGTAACAGGAGTTTGAATACCCGATAGCGCCAGCATTTTTATTTTGCAATATTATCTTTACATGCAATCAAAACACAATTGCAATCATGTGCACAAGGTAGTCACATAAAAATGTACATTCTACTGTAAATTTGTTGTTCTTGAAGATATTGGAAAATTAAAAAATGCTATCTTAACTCATTTTTATCTAACATTTAAATGTATAATTTAAGTGTTTGGACAGATCTCACTTTAAAAGGCTGTAACTCCGTAACCATACACTGTTGTATATAGGTAAGTTGGGTTAAATAGTCTTATTTTGGGCCCAGAAGTCGGTGGTTAAGCTGTGTCTACACATTTTAAAGAAACCCTGTAAATCACCATTTTTAAAGCACGAGTGAGATGACTGGAACGTATAGATAGACTACCAGAAACCAGTTTTGAAGGAAACGACCTCGAAAATGGTTAGAAGCAGTGAAGGAGAACTAAAAGAAACTGGAAACAAAAGGGTAAAAATAGGAAGAAATGGAGCAAAATCATAAAACAATGGTCCTAAAACAATGATAAAAGCTAATTATGCACTGTGTGAATGGTGTTCTCTATAAGGATATCAGGATTCCAATCAGAAAGGTCAAGTTCAAACCTTAACTTACATTTGTTTTAAACCTTGATTTGTGTTAATAACCATACACGTAATAAAATTATCTATTAAACTCAATTACAATATACAGGGAGTTTCTTACAAAACTAGATGGGAAAATTATTTTGTTATATCTCTTAATGCACATTTAGATGTATTGCAACCCCCTAAAATGTCATGTTTTAATTAATTACAGAAAGATTAGAGGATAGCGATCTTGTTAACACCCAGGGTAGTTAAAGGATTTCCTAGCAGAGAAAGGTGAATTCCAAGCATGCTTTACGTTCAGGTGTTTATTGTTCACATTAATGACTGTAATAAAAGTTCTGCTATACACATTCAGCCTTATTTATAGAAAATTTACGTACATGTAACTTTTTTTATTTTGCACGAATTAAATTTCCTTGCTTATAAAATGTGTATTAACTGTAACTGTAATTAATGATAAAAACATTCATTCAGTATGACTATATGTAATGCATGTTCTGGTATTATTTACATTAACCTTCAAGGCCTGACTGGGGTGCAAACGCATCCCACGTGTCTTTTTTTTACTGTAAAATTGAAAATATAGTTATGATTTTACTGGAAATTTTATTTATTGTTTTTAAGACATATTATTACCTGTTTACATTAATTAAATTATTAAATTTTTGGTATAATGTTGTTAGAAATTTTTTTCTAGCTTGTGGGTAGTTGCATCCCAGTTAGTCTTGTATGTTGTGGTAAAGTTTTTGTTGCAGCAAGTTTCTGCAGGTCTTTTCTTGTACCTTCTTGCATAATCTTTCACCGCGCCTGTTTCGGTTTGTTTATTAAATCTTGTTTATTTTACTTTAGTATAAATGTTAGCAGCCCAGCGGAGGTTGTCATTCAGTTTGTGCTGCCTGTGAGTATGTGCATCAAATATTTTTGTCTGGAAAAATGAATCCGCGTAATTCTGCTAAGCTCACCGATGACGAACTACAATGGTATCTGGAAAATAATGATGATGATGATGATCCAGAATTCAACTGCTTGTTACAGGAAGCAGAAAACAATGGGGATGAAGTTGTTGAAGATTTGTGTAGTAATGACAAAGATGCTGAAGTAGATGATGATAACTCAGTCCATGATGAAAGTGAAGAAGGTTTATTACATTCATATACCCGCAAAGATGGTAATGTTTGGTCAAAATTTCCGATACAGAAGTCTCGAAGATTACTGTCGAATATTATAAAGTGTCGCCCTGGTCTGACGCTTTATAGCAAATTTTACTGAGATGACTGAAGTGTTTTTCTTGTTCAAAACCAATGAAATTATTGAAATTGTAGTGGAAGAAACGAATAGAAAAGCAAGAAATTGTTATGACTTGTGGAATAATAAGTATCCATCTAAACGAAAACATGGAAGGCAACGGACAATATCGAAATAGAGGCTTACATTGGTATACTAATTTCCATGGGGGCCATTCAAGCATCCGGACAACCGACTAATATACTTTGGACAATGAATAAAACATATTGTAGAGCGATTTTTCCGGCAGTAGTGTCAAGCTACAGGTTCAAGCAATTAACGTCTTTTATGCCGTTCGATAACTTTGAAACCAGACAGATTCGTAGAGAACAAGACAGACTTGCAGCTTTTCGAGATGTTTTTTGACAAATTTGTTGATGTATGCAAGAAAGCATACAATCCAGGCACTCACCTTGCTGTTGATGAACAACTTGGCTTTAGAGGTTGAGCTCCATTTCGTGTCTACATGAAAAACAAACCAGACAAACACGGCATAAAAATTTGGGCAATGGTAGATTGTGATACTTCCTACGTAAAAAATTTACAAGTGTATTTAGAAAAACTCGGTAACAACCCTGAAATAAATCAAAGACAGCGAGTTGTGTTAGCTATGATTGAACCTCTGCAACATGGTCACGGTATAACTACTGACAACTTTTTTATCAGCCACAATTTAGCAATGAAGTTGCTGGAGAAGAACATCACAATTTGTGGAACACTAAAAAAGAATAAACGCTGTATTCCAAATGAACTGCTACCTCAGAAATATAGACCAGTTTATTCAAGAATGTTTGCTTTTTAAAAAAACGTAACTTTAGCAGCTTCATATGCTAGGAAAAAGGGAGAGGCAGTTATGTTATCTACAGAACACCATGATGACAAGGTATCCAATGAGGAACACAGTTATAAACCTCATATTATACTTCACTATAACTCAACTAAAGGTGCTGTTGACAAAATGCCTAAACAATATACCAGTCGCAGAAAATCTAATCGTTGGCCAATGGTATAATTTGGACGTATACTTGATATGGCTGCAATAAATTCCTACAAAATGTGGACGATCAAAAGTCCCGCCTCTGAAACAAAGTCAGGTGATGGTTGAAGAAGATTTTTACTAGATTTAGGTCAACAACTAGTGAAAGCTCACGTACTCCGACGCTATGACACTTCCAAGCTACCTGCATATATAAAACAATGCATGGAATTAACGGTGCCAGAACTAACAGCTTCTTCGAAGAGACAACAACCATCTGCAGCATCTCAAGGTCACTGCTACCTTTGCGACCGTAAAAAAGACAGGAAAACTAGACAATTTTGTAGTAACTGTAACCAATTTGCTTGTGTACAGCACTGCAGAAAAATATCCTTTGCTTAATGTGTTCTGAATAATAAACGTAAACGTGGAAATGTATTTTTAGCTAAATAAATTTTTGTTAAAAAAACTGAATTTTTCTGGAAATATGTTCCACCCTTTCAGCTAAACACTTCTTCAATAAAAAATATAAGCAAAGATATTGCCTTTTTTAATTTTTTTAATGCTGTTTGGGGGGATTTAAGGTTGGGGTGTATCTGCAGCCCATGTTGGCCTGCACGTAAGAAAATTGTTAGGCCTTTGAAGGTTAACAAAGGTTGGCGTAGGATTTTTCTATAAATACCACCAATTATGAGGAATCCAGTGAGAAAAGTCGTGTATTTATGTTAATTAAATGTTCCCATGACCGTGATAGCACTGTATAATGTTTTAAAAACCAAGTTACAAGTCAAAAGACTTTGATAATTTTATACAATACCAATTTTAAACAATGTTTGACATTAAACTATTTATTATAAACCTCTAATTACAGTTTTTCCATTCAACAAACGATGCATAATATGTAAATGTAATTGACTGCTGCTTGTTGCACCACAGCCGATGCAGTCATACGTGTGTAATATAGAAAATCATTTTCAAATAAACATATGGCCATATAAATTGTACTAATTAATAAAATGTACTACTGTTAATTGGTGCGAAGTGAAACAACCTCCAAAAGGAAAGCCAATGAGGCTGATACAATATTGTGCTGATATTTACATTATGCAATATACATGAGCTTCTGCACATCATAAAACTTAAATTTGCAATTCTACCAAAATATATTTTGTACATTTTATAGAATTTGTTAGACTACCATCTAATGGTATAGTTTTGGTTGAGTACAACACAGGGTTTTAACCAAGAGAACTATAAAAAGCATGAAACGACTACATTATACCGAGCCATTTTCAATTCAGGCAATACTTTTGGAAAAATAGTTTTTATGATATTCGAGAAGATAGTTTTAATACAGAAACCCTTTTTGTAACAACTTGTAAACTGTCTTTATCTCAAAAAAATATATTAAATAATTTTCTACATTACACTAATGCCACAAAATAAATTTTCATATACATACTATTTAACAAATGTTTTATATTTTACCATCTACACAAAAATTTTAGTAGATGCTCAAACCATATATCTTGGAACATACACTTTTTATAATGCCAGACACCAAAGTTCTCGTGAAATATCCGCTTTCTCAAGGTTTAATTTACTTTTACAACAATATTATACAAATTCAAGAATCATATATGGTTGTCCTATGGGTGCCCAAAAAAGAATCAAATATCATATCTGTTACCACAGCGTGCCTTTCTTTTTCAAAAATATGTACATTATATCTCTCTAAATGAATGTATTCGAAAACTGTCAATTTACCTTTTTAGTTAAACAATTTTCTTTAAATAAATACAAATATTGATGTGTAGGTGGTAAAATACTATTAATGTTACTTATTTTTAAAACATGTTAAGTTCATAACGAAAGCGTAAAAACAACATAAGCATTTAAAGTCATCTAAATTATCGCATCAACCTAACATGTAAATGCAAAGTACAAAAGTGTGGGAACAGGATTAACCACCCCCAAAAAGAAATACAACCTATCGCAGTCAAGTATTAAAAATACTCTTCTGTAGCAAACAAAACCAGCATATAAAAAAATGTTATAAATATAAAAATAAAGTATAAAAACAAGATACATATCATGCAAATTTAAGGTCATTCAATAAAACAAATAAATATTTACACAAGTGAGGATGGTTCCATGCTCCTTTTGATAGTATAATACAAACAAGAATTATAATTTTTTTGTTGAATGTGATTATGATTGTATAAAACTCTTATTTGCCTTTATATTTCAGGCTACTTAACAAAAATTCCTTTGGCAAAGGTTTTTTATACAAAAAAATTTCTTATATCCTCCCTTTCAATAAATAAATAGATTCGCTTGTACCAAACTTAAAATATTACAATTCACAAAATATAAACTAATTTCTTTTCCTTTGATTTAAAATATATCCTCCGCTTTTCTATCAGACTCCTAATATACTATATTATTCTACAAAACTAATCTAATTCAAATATAGATAATAAAATTATAACAATCATTGGTTGTACATGTGCAGTTTCAGATTTTTTATATTTATTTTACAACACTGGATTTTCAAATTTCGGTCCTCTAGAAACTGTTATTTCTTCATATGCTCCTTCTTGTTCTATCTCTAATACTTGGAATTTTTTCAGTACCAGTAAACTATAAAACTTCTGTGCAGCCTGTAATTGAAAGTTATTACAATACAAAATTTTAGTGAGAAAATTGCAATGCAAACCTGTTTCCTACTATGTCGATGGCACATATCCGAAAAATAGATACTATCCGAATGTTGAAGTTTCGACCGCACAGCTGTGAATACTTGAAAAGCACGTTTATTCAGAACACGTTCCTCGAACTGCTCATCAGTTTCATTCTCCATTTGTTCTTCTCCCTAAATTACAATTATAATTATACACATTATCCATTACAGCTGGTACAATACTGATATCTTTGAAATTATAAGAGATATTTCAGTTAAATGGGACAAAAGTTGCCTAACTAGTACTTCAAACCTATTTTTGTTTCCTCAAAATGTACATAAGTTACAAAAAAAAGAGTATACAAATGCAAGTGGCTCATTTATTTTAAATCATGTAACCCAATTAAGGGTACAAACACAAAAAAAAAATAAAACGTTGTATATATCTTTCAA
>JABXWE010042955.1:0-10319 GCA_014611495.1 Limonius californicus | reverse complement strand
CATCTAGCAGGCGATGTTAAATTACTCATATTTTTTCACTTTTAAACAACCTTATTAATTTAGCAATAATTAAGAGACTGACGTTGCAAACAAGTAAACAGACTAAAGTAGGTAATACGTGTTGTGGATATAGAACAGTTTCTGTAATTAAAGCGTGCCAATGCAACGCTGCACTACACAATAGGATATAGAACAGAAATGTAAAAAGCCCTGTATTCTTGGACATAGAACATTATAATAATGAATTTAACGGGTTGTTGCTGGGATATGTAACAATTATTTACTATATTCTTGGATATAGTTCAAAATATTTAGGATTTTTTTGCTGGATATGGTACAAAATGGTTTCCCAACGAAAATTATGTATATTTCTCATTTTTTTCCAAAAGTGGATATAGAACAGTATAATTCCTGGGTGACGAAGTGGCTATACAAATAATGTACATAATTTCGACCTAAGTGTGAAAGATCCGCTAAAATATGATTAGAACCATTTATAAAAACTTCTAATAAAACACATTAATATGAATATCGAATATCAATATCGAATATCAACATCTAATATCAATATCGAATATCAATATCAAATTAGTATATCACAGAAGTATCGGAGTATCGAAGATTTATCGAAGATTTATCGAAAGTGTCAACATATCAATATTTTTACTTTATTTCCAACAAATATAATATTTTACCAGGTAATTCTTATTTCCAAGTTATGAGAAGTTGATATTTTGATATCGTCGATACTACACTATTTTCAATACTTTCACTAATAAAATATAGTAGAGTATATCTTACTTCCCAGTAATGCGATGTTGATACTTCTGTTTTCGATACCTTCGATATAGTAACGCTTTCGATACCTTCGATTCTGCAATGATTTTACTCTATACTCAATTACTTTCAGTATTTTACAACTTCCGATTTTTCGATACTTCGATCCTTTCGATACTTTGATACATTTAGATATATTAATATTTTCGACACTTTGTTACCTTCGATACTTAATATTTCCATTGCTTTGATACTTTCAAAACCTTCGATATTATCGATACTTCGATACCTTTGAAACCTTCGATACTTTATTTTTAATAATACTGCATTGGCTACATTTTCACCGTCAAAAAGACAAGTACATATCGCTCATTTTGCAGCGGTGTCTAGTATATAGTTTGATATCTTCGATATTTCCTTATATTCGATACTTAATTACTTCCGATATTTTACTATCTTCGATACGTTCCATAACTTCGATGCTTTCGATACTTAATAGTTTCGAGACTTTCATGCTTTCGATACTAAATGTTTTCGTTGCGTTCATAATTTCAGAACCTTCGCTAATTACTGTACTTTCGATACTTCGACACTTGTGAGGCATTCCATACTTTATGTCTAATAAATACTTGACTTGCTACAATCTAACCATCAAAAAGACAAGTACATATTGCTCATTTTCCAGCTGTACCGAGTATACACTTTGATATTTTTTATACTTCTATGTATTCGATACTTTCATTACTTTCGATATTTTGCAATCTTCGATATGTTTCATAACTTCGACGCTTTCGATACTTAATAGTTTAGAGACTTTAATACTTTCGATACTTAATATTTTCGGTGCGTTCATACTTTCAGAACTCTCGATAATTACTGTAGTTTCGATACTTCGACACTTGTGAGACCTTCCGTACACGATGTCTAATAAATACTTGACTACTTCACTTGCTAATTTCAAACCGTCAAAAATACATGTACATATTGCTCATTTTCCAGCTGTACCGAGTATATACTTTGATATTTTTTATACTTCCATGTATTCGATACTTAATTACTTTCGATATTCTACAATCTTCGATACGTTCCATAACTTCGATGCTTTCGGTACTTAATAGTTTCGAAACTTTAACACTTTCGATAGTTAATATTTTCATTGCTTTCATACTTTCAGAACCCTTGATAATTTCTATACTCTCGATACTTTGACACTTTTGAGGCATTCCATACTTTATGTCCAATAAATACATGACTTGCTACATTTTAACTGCCAAAAATACATGTACATATTGCCTATTTTCCAGCTGTACCGAGTATACACTGATATCTTTTATACTTCCATATATTCGATACTTAATTACCTTCGATATTCTACAATCTTCGATACGTTCCATAACTTCGATGCTTTCAATACTTAATAGTTTCGAGACTTTACTACTTTCGATACTTAATATTTTCGTTGCTTTCATACTTTCAGAACCCTCGATAATTTCTATACTTTCGATACCTTGGCACTTCTGATACCTTCCATACTTTATGTCTAATAAATACTTGACTTGCTACATTCTAACCGTCAAAAAGACAAGTACATATTGCTCATTTTCCAGCTGTGCCGAGTATGTACTTTAATATCTTCGATACTTCCATATATTCGATACATAATTGCTTTAGATATTTTACAACCTTCGATATGTTCCATACCTCCGATACTTTCAATATTAAATAGTTTTGATACTTCAACGTTTTCGATACTTCAATATTTTCGAAACTTAAATACTTTCGATACTTAATATGTTGGTTACTTTGATGCTTTCAAAACTTTCGCTCATTTCGATACCTTCGATACTTTCGGTACTTTGATACTTTTAGGTTCTTCAATATTTTCAATACTTCAATGTTTCCGATATTTTCAATAATTTTGATACTTTCAATACTTTCTGTACTTTCAATGCTTTAAAAACCTTCCACACTTTTGATACTTTTGGATACTGCTATAAACACTCAATGCCATTTAAACTATCGATGCATTAAATAAGTATTGATACCTAGCCTAGCCCTACCTGACACTCATATAGTGGATATACCATACATCTTGGATTTAGATGCACTGAACCTGTAGATACTGTCAAAACCTGTTGGAAAATAAATAGAAAATTTTCTCTATAAGGAACTTTGAGAATTCCTACTTTCCACACAACATTTGCAAAATCACCGCGCATCATAGAAAACTATAAAATTGTACGATTAGTTCCTCCAACACGAAATTAAACTTTCCCTAAATTACAACTTTTTACAATTTCCGACTTTTTCTACACAAACTCCACTGAACGGAAACGTAGTGATTTGCGGAACCAATTGCATAAAGTCTAGAGTTTTCACCTTAATACAATTATGTCATCCTACTTGTGAATTTAGTAGGTCACGATTTTATTTGATCACAATCATAAACCGTGAAGCGCACATACTCTCGTTGACAAAGGGTATAGTCTGTCCATTCCAACCATAATAGGTGTAAATAATCAAAATGTTATTAGTCTCGTTGTTCAGTGAAGTGTTTCTAGTTTAATGAGCGCTGAAAGGATAACGATGGGTGTCAAGTTGTGTCATAACCGAATTCTATTGTTTTGCGAATCCGTGCAATTGCTCCAATGGCATTGTGTCCGCCTAGGAAATATTTGATTTTAATTAATCCAACCGGAGACTACTCGCTCGTGTGAAATATTTTCGGCTAATTAATCCCGCGCAATGATGACCTGACGTAATCGAGACCATTATTTTCTGCTTTTCTGGACAGAAATGTGAATGTGTGACTGCTGGTTGAAAGTCTGTTAGGAACGCAGTAATTTCGAAACAATTACGAATTCTTCGGCCTTGGTTTAGGCGCTAAGTCGTCATTTTGGGTTAACTTAGAGTGGGATGTAATTATATATGTAGAACGGATTCTGAGGAAATTAAATGATACCAGATAAGACGCAACTGCGTGAAACCGTTTTAATCTGAGAAATACATGCGAATATAATTGCCCAAAAACATGTACATTTTCTGGCCTGATTTGCAAGAAAGAATTTAAGAACAATTGCGTATCAAGGTATTCAAGCGAATTTGATAATCCACAATTAAACAATAAAATGAAATGTTTTTATGGCGGAATTATCCCACATACATGGTAGAGGGTCGTTTCGCAACGCCTGGTATGAATTAACACTTGCTGTAGAACCAATGTCACGAAATCTTCTAACCTACTATTACCCACAACGTATTTTCCACTGGTTTTATTTGGTTTGTATTCTTCTTCCTCGTTATTTGTATTGTTTTCATTTATTTATATTTTATTTTCCAAGACTTACATTTCCTGGTGTTCTTTGGTTTATATAATGACATAATCCAAGTTTGTCTAATCAAAGACATGCGAATTTTGTTACAAATGCAACGGCTATTAAGTTTCCCAAGAGTTATAGTCTACTTACACAGTATTTTTTAACAAATTTAAAAATCCCAATATTGAAGAAACTGAAAACACATATCTGATTAAGTACTTGTATGTTTCAAGTAAATATAATGAACAAATCTAGGCAAGTTATATACTGAATGACAGCGCATTTCGTATACTTTAACCCAATAATATAAATCATCTCACTAAAATATGAACTACTACGCAGGATGGTAGCGCAGACATCGCGTTACTGCTAATCTTCATGGAGCAACGAGTGAATTTTAAATTTTACTCGAAAATTAGGAAAAACTCTGACAGAATCTTATATTTGTTGAAAGCTGTATATGGTAATAACAACTTTAAGTCCTAGTAGTGTGGTTGTGTTGTTTAAACGTTTCAAAGATAGGCGTCAGTATGTATAAGATGACGGGAGTCCGTTAATTACTTGAAATGCATATTTCAGCCGCTACACAGGTTTCTAGAAACCTATACTCTTCTATTTAACAATATTTTCAGCTCTTTGGCACTAACTTTTGCATTATTGGGTCTTTCTGCTTATTTTTCGTATTTTGTTTACTGATGCATCATATAGTCCAAACGAAGTTCCCATTTTATGGTTATATCCCTAAAAACTTAATGTTTCTCGGAAACTACGATTATTGTATTTTTATCACTACTCCCCAGATGTTTAAGAGGTATAGCTACAATAACACCCCCAAATACAGGCACAACACGGCATAAGTAACCTCTAAAGCAGCTAAATATTCTAAAACCAGCTTCAGTAGCTTCTATATTAAATCTTCTGTTCGTATTTTATGTAATTGAATAAACTGTGCAGCTTTTTTGTTTATTAATAAAATATTCAATATAATGTACGTACCTACATTTTGTTGCTTAGAAATAGTTGGTTAATTCGTAAATTATTTATTTTTATAAATGGTATCAGAGTAAAATATTAATAACTAATAATACAATTTGGTAGGCACGTATTAGGAAAACTTGCCCCGCGTCAAAAAGTCTAGGATTTAGGAAAGAAGATCTGTCCAAAGTTAATCCAGCACAGTCTTACCTATAAGCAACAACAGAGAAGAGTTACATTGTGCGCGCACTTGTTCAGACTTATAGCAATGTAAACAAACAGTTTTGAGTTGAGTCATAGGTGTTTTGTTCCCTGAAACGGAACGCCAGAGCACTCAATAAATTAGAAAATCATCACCAAGGCCCAAACTGTTTTGTTTGCAAAAATCCAGAATCGGGACCATGCTAATTACTTTCTTCGATAAACGAGCTCCATAAGGAATTTATGCTTGAGGGACGAACAGTAAAAAGTGTATTCCACGGTGAAGTGACGAAGAAATTATTTCAACGCATTTCTAGAGTGCAACCGCTGTAATAAGCGTAGTTGGTTCTTGTAACATGATAATGCACTTACCCATTCTGCAGTAATTGTGAAGTCATTTCTCATTAAATGTGGCATTGTTGAGATCAATCACTCACCATATTCACCTGACTTGGAAGTACATAATAGATTTTGTTCTCTATTCTAAAGTGAAAACTGTTGTCAAAAGGAAAATATTATGAAAAATGTAACCATCGAATTGGAAGCAGTTTCTTCGGACGCCTTTTCCGACCATTTTCTGCAACTTAATTTGAATTAATATAAAATATTTTTGATATTACATAAATTATGTTCTTTTTTACTGTGCCAGTCCAAGAATTAAATTACCAAGACTCGTACGCTAACACCGTGTAATATAAAGTCTTTTCGGAAAAGAAAACAATGCATAGAATTTTTTTCCTATTTACAGTTTTTATTATCACAGATTTCTGTAAATACTAGAAAATATTACTTAAATAAACGAAGCCATATTTACGGTTTTAAATCAACAGCCAGGTTCTTATTTCACATTGTATACTTTTTAAGCGTAAAACAGAAAATAAAACTTTTTCTTATACATTTGTTATACAGTTACATACTAAAATGTATATAATTGTACTACACTATTTAAATTTTGAAGTAAACGTTATATAATTTTGTCAAAAGAAATAGACTTAATATCATTTTCAGATATGTTACTTAAGGACCCCGGTGGGGCAATGCAAAGTGTCAGTCGACGTCACAATGAAATACGGTCCGATCGGCTGCGTGGTCGAACCCCAGCTGAGGCGACCGTATTTCACTTAGTTAAGTTTAGGGTGCCACAAAGTTTTCAACAAATGTTGTACATGTAGCCGTCAATACAATTACTCGACAGTCATCTGATCAAAATTTAGCGATTACTGTAGTAGTTTCTACCCAAAACCGCAACATACATTGTATCTAAATACATCAATAATTAGTACGTGGTGCCCAAAATCCTTAAGTGTGTCGCCGGTAGTAGAAGTTAACGCTTGAATTGCTCAACGAACCTAAATGAATTCTTTAAAAGTTCTTTGAGGATGTTCAATAATAAACAACAGCTGCCTTAAGATGTAGTTCATATATCACTATACATAATTAAATAAATGTGCTGAATTTACCACAATAACCTCAAATTCAAGAAATACGCACACAACCTTCTTCATAATTGAGTCCTTTTACAACTACGACTGTGTTGTCCTTTGCTTTTGCTTTGAATCTAACATAATGTGTCCTTGATATCTATGCGGACATAGCACAATTACTCGTGTTTTGCAAACATGTTTTCTAATTAAAGAACATCGTACGATATGTTCAGTTAATTTTTTTAATGACGTTTCACCGGGAGTTATTTTATAAAAGTATTTCTTATTTAAATTAAATAATGTGGTCTTTAGCCATTGAAATAGTAATCTAGCGTTGTGTTATCGATGTGGGAGTTGCTGACTGATCCCCATAGTTGGATCCCGTAGGTCCACAAGGTTATATGTATAATAGTAGTTTGTTTTGTAATGAGAGTTAGGATGTTCGGTCAATGGGCCACTACATTTTCCTATAATTGAGGTTAAGCTGTTTTCTTTTTGTCCAAATATGGTTCTTCCATGTGACGATGTATTCCAGGATAGTTTGCTTCTTCTGCTTGTGGCAGTTGCGGGTTATTTAATGTGACTGGTGGACAGGTTTCCCTACCCCCTGAAGCGGCATCTGCTTAACAAGCTCTGGACCTTATGAAGACGTTTTTGTGGATTTCGCGTGCCATCCTCGAGTCAGTATGTGATGCCAATATAGCCGTGTCGTTTGCTTTTTGATACAGGAGGTACAGAATCGGTCCTAGTACACTGCCCTGTGGGACCCCGGAGCTAATAGGGACTGGTGGTGTACGTTCTTCTTGGTATTTTACTAGAAAGTACCTATTTGATAGGTAGGATTTTAACACTTCGTAGCACCAATGTGGCAGACTATTTTTAATTTTGTAAAGCAAACCTTCGTGCCGTACCTTGTCAGAAGCCTACGCTATGTCGAGGAATGCAGCTGATCAATACCTCCTGTGTTCGAGGTCTATTCTAATCTTAGCAACTACTCTGTGGATTTGTTCTGCCATTGCGTGCTGTTGACGAAATCCAAATTGGTGGGTTGGTATTAAATTATTATGCAGCCGTAGACGTCTCATTGTTTTTAGGAATAAGTTCTCGAAAATTTTCGATAGCATTGGAAGAAGGCTGATTGGCCGATACGCTATTGCCTCCTGGGGGAAAAGCTTACCAAGTTTTGAAATGACGCAATTTGTGCCAGTTTCCACTGGTCAGGCAACAGCTGGTCTTAATATGGCATTGGATAGTATTGAAGAAGCCCACATGATGTGCCTATTTTAGCAGATTATTTTTATTTTTTAATGTCCCGGGTTGCACAGCCGGGAAAGTCATTCAATAAATTACTGCCAGCGAAAATGACCACTTAAGAAGATGTTGTAGGAAGATAATGTTAGATAGAATAAGAAACGAAAAAAATAAGGGAGATAATGGAAATGGAAAGAGACATTGCAGACGAAATGCAAAAGTGGCAGTTAGTATGGTTTAGACACTCGAATAGAATGGAAGGATGATCAGGAGAGTTAAGCATCGCTTTCGCTGGGCGTCCCAAGGCTGTCTCAACATATTGATGGTACAAGTGATAGAAAAATGAATGTAAATAGGGGTTTGGCATAAACTGTGGGACCGTAGTGGTTGTAAGACCAATCGACCCCACTAGCTCCTGGTATATGGCGAAAACCCAAAAACCGGGAATGGAAAGAACCCGACACAGAAAGGTGAAAGGGGTATGAATAAGAAATTCGACCATACTTCCTAAGCATATTACAAGGGAGATTCAAATTTGACCTGCATTTTATTTTTTTCTGAACATAATGGAAGAGATACTGCAAAGCGGTTTTATATTCATCGAAGTAGGCATGTTAGCCAACACCATAAACAAATGCAACTTGATTGTATCAATACTGCCAGTTGTATTAACAATGACGTGCAACAATGTGTCAAATTATGTTGCACAACGTGTAATTATTAAATTTCTTTTCAATTAAGGTGTAAAACCGACTGATATTCATTAGAGACTTCAAAAACAGTTTGAAGAAGAGTGTTTATCACTCAGAACAGTCTTTGAGTGGTATAAATCCTTCCAGGATGGTCGTGAACGTGTGTCGCACTTGCCGCATGCTGCCCGTCCAGCGTCTGCTGTGAATCTTGGAAACATTCAAAAAGTTGACCAGCTGATCGGGAGCAATAGGCGAATATCTGTGAAGGAAATGGCTGGAATTGTAAAGATTAGTGTCGGTAGTGTTCAAACTATTGTCCACTACAAACATAAATTTAGTAAAGTTAGCGCCGGGTGGGTTCCAAAACAACTTACCGCGGAACAACAGCAGAAACGACTTCAGGTTTGCAGAGATCTACGGCTTCGCTATGAAGGCGATGGCTTTTTGTCACGTATCATAACAAGTGATGAGACCTGGGTACACGATTATATCCCAGAAAGCAAGAATGGCATCACTCAAGCTCACCTTCGCCCCAAAAATTCAAAACACAACCATCGGTTGGCAAAGTTATGGGGACTGTATTCTGAGATGCTATTGGACCAATTTACGTAGATTTTCTCGAAGAAAGAAAAACGATTAATTCAGCTTATTACAATAAGCTTCTTGGAAAGGTTAAGCTGGCCATACGAACAAAAAGACGTGGTCTCTTAAGCAAGGGCGTTATACTACTGCACAATAACGCTCGCCCCACATATAGCTCATCTAGCGAACAAAATATTGTAACGGGTGCAAAATGTGAAAGTCGAATAATTGGTATCTAATTACCAATTTCGAATAAATTCACATTTGGAGATAAGGCCGACCGCAATAACAAACATCTGCCAGCGACCGTGACGCGAGATGTTCCAGAATAACCCTTTCCCGGAAAATCGGAACAGAGGGGATGATGCACGCATGACGGGATTGTAGAAGGGAACCCCTTTAAAACAGCCAGCGCGGCCATTCGAATCATCTTTAGAATTTTTCCTGGCCTTTGAAGCAATTCAAAGTCAGAAATATTCCACCGTTTTCCTTAAGAGCAATCTTAAGCGATTCCAGTTTTGCAAATCCGTTCCTGAAAATTAACCAGTCAAGTAAAATTCCTTTTACTAACCCGAGTACATACCTAAACGTGAACAAATAATTTTCCTGTGCTTTCACCAGTGTTTAAAACAGTTTTAATAATTTTGTATTACAAGTTACAGATCCCGACGTTCGACAATCTGGAGCTCACTACCGCTGGGAGAATTCGCGAGAATTTATTCGCTCTTTGAAACCGCTTGGGAAATATCAAGTTTTGAACGCGTAATTGGCGAGTATAATATTATTAACCTGCTTTGATCTTTTATTGGCTCATCCCGTAGAACGTTTTCCCTGAATAATTACTTTTACAAGGTATATACTGGTGTTGGAATCGGAGTATATCTGGTAGAAATAATTGTTATACGAATTATTATTGTGTGCCGAGCTGGTGAATAATTAGCGACGTAAGCACACTGTAATCTTTTATTTGAATTCTTATTTGAATCCCTGAACTGAAATTGGTTCGATCCGTGGAGGAATTTTCACGAATCCCAATTTTGGGTTATTATAAATACCGGCTGTAATATTTGAATTACGTTTGGAGAATTTCAAACGGTTCA
>JABXWE010042953.1:0-16248 GCA_014611495.1 Limonius californicus | reverse complement strand
CTCGACGCCACTGGATTATACAGAAAAAAGTGCTTTGAGAATGTAAAAGTTATATTCTCCTAACTTTACAAACATCCACGATATTCACATGTATCTAAAAGTCGAAAAATCGAACTTTTGTTTATAACTCGAAAACAAAAGACGATAGCAAATTTTTGTTTCCGCCAGTGAATTTGTCTCAAAAAAAGAGATCGAGAATGTGACTTCCATTTTTTTGTATCTCCTATAGTTACCGAGTTAGTCTATACAAACATCGAAATTTGCCCACCCTGTATGTGCTGTACAATATTATCCAAAAATTTAATGTTACTACATTACTTAATCAACTAAACAAAGATGTTGAGACTAATTTGTAACACAAGATATAATGTTATTACAATATTAGTATAAAATTACTTAATTCTGTCTTATGTCTGTTTTTAATAGTTAACAAGTCTTAGTTGTTTAATATTTTCGCTTAAGTAACAAATATTGTGTATTCTTTCGGATAATAATTTCCAATGCCAATTAACCAGTTGGGCGAACGACTTCATCATTATTACTTTTATTAATTCAAAGCCCTTATAAATTTTTTCCTGTCGAAAAGCAGCAAATATAACAGATTCTGTTGCAAGGACAAGAACTGGAGATGTTGACGATGAAACGTCGTATAAATAACATGTTCTAATGAAAATTTTATTAAAGAATCAAGCCAGAAATTGTTAAATGTCAGATGTTTTGTAGAAGTCGATTTTGCTGAGAATGCGAGCCTTTAAGTGTCATTGTCTGCACAAAGACGTGGGCATTTTCCGGTGGCGGGTTTTATAAACTGGAAAATATTAAAAAATTCCTCGGACATATCTAGACAGTACTGAATTCACACAAACGTCGTATAAGGCATATTCGATCCGCGTCTAGGGGTAACTGTACGATAAATATATTAGAAATAGGAATTTTTACATTTAGAGGTGAATAACAATATTTCGAGGAGCTATTTAGCTTCTGCAAAAGTTTGTGGTAGTGCGCTTGATTTAAAAATGTCAGTAATTTTGGAGTTTTAAAAAATAAATCGTAGAATAGTCCATTGCTAAAAACAAACTTATAATGACTCGATTTCTTCTTAAATTCCATTCATGAAGAATACGAACTTAGGGTAGAAACAACGAACCATCTATCGTCAACCGCAAATTACATAAAACGAATCACTTTCTTCATCTCCTTTATTCACTGTTTTGGACCGAGAAATAGTCTCTCCAATTTCTATTAGTAATTACATTTTTTTTAGTATAAACCTCCAATGTTAACTATCAAGAGAGCCAAAAAACGCTGATCCCCAGCGGGCTGTGGAATGAAAAGTCACGTATTTTCTAGACTAAAGGAATTTTTATAATGTCAATTGCAGGTTAGGTTGTGTTAGCTGGAATTAAATAATAATGAAACGTCATTTTTAGGAGCAGAAATCCTTTATTGAGCAACAGTAAAAGAAATGAATAAACCTGAACTAACGTAATGATCACAATAAATGTTGAAAATGTCTGCCTTCTTCCTCCAAACACTTCTGAACTCGTTTTCTCATATTTAAAAAACATTTTGTGATAATTGAGGTGAGTTGTTAATTTCTTGACGGTTTTCTTCAATTCTAAGTTGCAGTTCGTTTAAATCATTAACTGTCCAAAACAGTAATACCACAAGAGCGAGGGGGCCAGGGTTTTGCAGTATTCCTACTAATGATTCGATCATCAAAATATTTGCGTAAAAAATTAATTGTATCTGCAGCTGCATGAGCTGTTGTGCCATCCTGTTGCAGAAAACCATCCCGTAGCTCATCATCGTGAAGTTCATTTAAGAAAGGTTGCAATAATTCGTTCCTGTATCTTGCTGCAGTTAGCGTTCCTTCGAAAAATATTGGTCCAACTAACCTACGACGACTCATTCCAACCCAAACTCCTATTTCCTGTGGATGAAGGGGAGCTTTAATTGTAACGTGTGGATTCTCGCTACTCCAAATCCGCATATTCTGTGAATTAACATACCCATTAAGGTCAAACCAGGCTTCGTCGGTAAAAAAGGTTAAATTTAACAGCTCATCATTGAGATTATACAAAAACCAACGACAAACTGAACTCTTTTTGGATAATCCTGTTCTAAAAGTTCCCGAACGGAAATAAATCCGTTAGGTTGCAGATGCAAAGCTTGTCTCAATATTCTGTGGCATGTACCGTAACTTAAATCATCAACTTGCTGGCATAAATGTCTAATTGGTGTTTTTGGAGCCTCGTCAATTTGTTGTCTTACAGTTTCAATTAAAGCAGTTACTATCTTCTTTGGCCTACCAGACCCTTCTTTCCTTTCAACACTTCCACTTTCTCGAAAATTGCTGACTAAATTGTTAACCAAGGCATAAAATTTTCGGTATGTAATAATTTCATTGGGATACCTCTCTCGGAATTCCACAAAACAAGGAGGAATCGAATAGGTCCATTGGCCGTCAACTTGAAAGCCGTTCCGAAACTAAGACTCAATAATGAATGCTCTTTGAAATGTATTAAAAATCATTTTAACAATCTGTCAGATTCATATCAAAAAAAGATAACTAATTTATCTGACATCATAAACAATCCTTTAGTCTAGTAAAGACGTGACTTTTAATTCGACAGTCCTCTGAGGATCAGCTTTTCTGGATCTCTTGATATTAAACACGTTATTGGTTGGAAAGTCCAGTTGAAATCTATCAACATCTATAATAACAAATGATCAGAAAGTTTTGAAATTCGGGAGAAGTATGAAATTTGTTGCATGTCTGAGATTGGACTATAAACAAATGTCAATCTAAACAACTCTCAAATTAAAATTATTTATTTATATGTCAAAATCTGTTTAATATGGTTGTTGTAATTTGTTAGTTGTTATTATTGGCCAAACAAGCGTTTATTTTAATTTTATTTGAAAATAATTTTTGCTTTAGAGCAAAAATCTTTCTTGGTAGAGCGTTATGTGCTGACTGCTCAAAAAATTAATTGTGGGCGGACCTACTCCATTCTAGATTGTTCTGCAGAATACCAAGAATGATTTCCAGAAGTTGTGTTCCAATATCAAGAATATTATAATCAATTAACCTACGGTAATTTCGTGAAACCGGTAGTGTTGCCAAGAAAGAAGTAACCAGTAGGTCTAAAAAGCGAACCGATATATTGCTGCAAATGTAAGACAAATAATCACCAATGCCCCCTTATTGTCTTGTCACAACAACTTGACCTTTTATAGAGAACTTGCAGAACCATAAAGATTTGCCAAAAAAATTGCATGTTTCCATATGGAATGACTGTCGTGTGCACGAACTGCTTTCAGAAGTTTTTACACGAAGACGACAATACTGCCATTAGTTTTTAAACAATATCGATAACGATTTATTGTGCAAAACTTTCTTCTCGGAAGAGGCTTGGTTCCACTAATTTGGATACGTCAGTCTCCAAAATATGAGAATGTGGATCAGCGAGAATCCCCATATTTTCACTGAAACTTTACTGTATCCACAAAAAGTTTGAGTTTTGATAGACTTTAGTAGGAGAAGATTGGCAGGACTAACTTTATTAATGGTACACTGACAGCAGTCAGGTGTCGAGAAGAAATTCTGCTCCCATTCATAAATCAGTTGCACGATGATGAGTTTTTTTCCTCTTGCCTCTGGGTCCGTCTACCCTTGGTTCCGGAGATACTTTAACCTACAGAACTTATTGCGTTCAGCCTGGTACTTACTTACACCCAATCCGTGATCTTGCTTCCTTGTACCATAGAGTAGGTGTCACGCGAGGGATGTGTATTAAAGTCTTCCGGTTCCATGTATGGTTGTCCGAATATGCGTTGTCTTTTACCAGCTAGTGCATCGCAGTTGCATATAATATGCATGTGGTTTCTGGTATCTCATTGTAGAGTCTGCATGTGGGGCCTGCATCGAATTTTCTAATCCTCCTGAGGTGATCCTTGACAATCGTATGTCCTGCTAGAAGGTCCGGACGGATTCTCAGCTGTGTCTTGCCTAACATAATCACTTCTGTGACATGCCGTGCTATGGATTAACCCTGATTTGTTGGTCCAGTCCGGATGACAAGTTCAGGTATGGGTTTTTTCCAACAGGACGGTGCAACGGCCCATGTAGCACGATGAATTTGAACCTCCTTAATGATAAAAAATGAGTAATTAGCAGAAATACTTTTAACATATCGCCTCCAAGATCGTACGACTCGATACCTCTAGATTTTTTTGTATGGTCCTCCTTGAAAAATTCTGGTTTAAATTTTCCGATTCACAATTTGGACGCATTTACTTAAAGAGTTATAGAAAAATGTAAGGAAATAAGCCAACTCCCTGCAGATTTAAAAAAAATCTTAGCAATGGTGTAAGAAGTGTCTGAAGTTCTTTCTAGGAAGATAGAGGCCATTTTCAACACACCTTATACGCCTCAAATACTCGAAATAAACAAATAAACGACTTTATTTGTTAACTTTTTAAAATGGGTTTTATTGTGACGAGATGCGCTTTGAGGTTAAGTTCACTTTGCTTGTGTTTACATTCGAAGAAACAAACACAAGGTACGGCCGGTATGTAGCATGATCGCTACGACATGCCTTGCAGCACTCACAGCCAAACCTAACTTGAAAAATTGTTCATCGTTCGTTGTATGTACCTTAAGTTTAAAGTAAGCTGGACGACTAGGGAACATACTAGGACGACTGCGATAACTGTGGCTTTAAGCTCTAGCGTTTTTTTAGCCTTAATCGTGATTGTCAGCTTATGTAGATCACGTCACAATTCGCAAGGAAGGGGAAGCGCACATTAGCAAATGTAATACGTTGATCTTTTAAGAACCTTAGCAGAAAGCCTACAAAGCAAAGCATAAGACAAAATCGAAGATGGTCGAGATAAGCACTTTTTGTTGCGTCTTCTGCCTTATTTCACAAGTCTTCCAGATTATATAAAGCTAGAAGTTCAGGGAGAGCTGATAAATGTCCTGCAGGGGTATAAACAGAGAGGTGCATATATGGGCCAACCACCATCTAGCCAATTACCTCCTATAGCCAATACATTTTATTCCGGTTCCTCCATATGCGTCGGTCCAGCTCTAATACTCAAAAATTGATAATTCTGTACACTTTAAATCATTTAATAACTAAGAAGTATTGGAATTACAGTGTGTATAACAGTTTCAGAAATCTTTTTAATTATGGCGTTTCCAAAATGTTTATTCATTCAAACAAATATATCTCAAAACAATCTTTAGAAATTTTTTTGTAATAGAATTCTTAAAGCTCTATTGTTTACTGCACATTAACTTTAAATACTTATTTAATTCACCATTTCTATGGAGAAATGTAGAATAGGCAGCAGATATATAAAATTAATAGAAAATTGTTTATAGCAGCTCTTTAAAGTATCTTCAGGGAATTGAATTGGTCAAATAAAGGCATAAACATCAACGGCGAATATCTAAACCATGTGAGATTCGCCGATGATATTCGTCTAATAAGTAATGACCCTACCGAACTGCAAGAGATGATTACGGAATTGGATAACCATTTTAAACTAGTAGGATGATCATGATGATAGCCAACATCCGCTAGCGGATATGGCACCCAGAAGAAGAAGGATTAACTACTAATATTAATAAAACAAAGATCGTGACAAACACAAACGAACACATAAGTATACTACGCTATGACCAACACCTAGAAAAAATCGAAAACTACATATACTTGGGATAGAAGATCACCACAACCAAAGACCCCATGGAAGAAGAAATCTCATGACGAATTAAAATGTCTTGGACAACATTTGGTACAATTAACGATAGTCTTACATCAGAACCACCCAACACGCTAAAAATAAATCTGTACGACCAATGTATACTCTCCAGGAGCCCGAAAATTTCCGACAACAATTCACCGACGGAAGATTCCCCAACAACAATAAATCGACAAAAAATTCCCCGACAGTAAAATTTCTCCACAAACAATTCAACGAATGGAAAATTCTCCGATAGATACGGGATAGCAAACTTCCCTTCACAATTTATCTCGGCTGAGGACGAGCAGCATAATGCAGGTGTGTTTTAAAGTTATTTTTATTATTTTTTTTAGTTTTAATTTTTTTACCGAGTAATCGGAAAGGGTTCCCTCGTCATAATTCGTTACAAGGGCTGCTATTCGTTGAGCACACTCACGGTGCTTTTTAGGCCGTGTAGACTTAACAATTCCATATATCATGAGGAAATCGTGGTGAGCGGCGACGTTGGCGTCTTTGCGAGCGTCCAAACCAGGTGTCCTTGAAGTAGTCCACAATTGGCTGGGCATCCTCGGGTAGCATATTCTCCTCACAAAGAGTTTCAAACGCGTCGACTATATTTGCAGTGGGCACAAATGCTAACGCTGTCAGTAACTTCAGTTTCAATGCAAATTCTGCATCGGTTTTGTACTGTTTCCTTAGGCCTTCTGATTGAATTTTTCTAAGGATGCACTGTAAAAAATGGAAATGGAAATTCTTCAGCAAAAGCACTTATCATGGCAATTTCGAAATCCGTGAGGATGGTAGTCGGTGAAACGCTAGGCATAGATTCTTTTAACTTTTGCAGCAAACGAATGTAGTATTTTTTGTTTTGTCTGGTAATAGCACATACACTAATGGAATTGAAAATTTTTCTTCAACCCATGTAGTGTGAACAGTAGACAAAACAAGTGCGGCACTGTTTTAAACGTCTCATCCGCCTACCAATGTGCGCTTTGAGCTAGGAGTGAAATATTTTTTTTCGTACTAAAAATCAGCGCTCTGTCATCATTTGGTCCAGAATCGTACAGTAAAAAATATTATCAACTTTTTGTTAATGTGTATTCTTGTGGAAAAAAAGGATGTCTCTTCGATGGAGTGGCAAAGCCGAAGCAGCTTCTTCCTTTGTACGAATATTTCTTATAGTTTTCTTCATGCAGGAAACTTGCTGCAGTAGGCTGGCTAAGTCCAATAGATGCAGTAGAGATGACATGCTGGGTCTTGGGTACTTATTGGGTTTTTAGGTACCTTATTATAAAGTTTAATTTTTTCTACTTCTCTGGCAGTATGGTTACGTTTCACGATGTTAACTGTTGCACAAACTTTTTCGAAATAAACAATTTGAAGCGCTTAGCATTCTTTTATAACTGCCTGAGGACCATTGCGTCTAATGAATTCCACTAAAATGGTATAATAAACAGGAAACAATTTGAAGAGGTTACCATCCTTTTAACAACCAGTTAGAGAGAGTTAGATAATCCCGTCGCCCTAAGCCGAGATAAAGTGTGAAGGGAAGTTTGTTATTTTGTATCTGTCGGGGAATTTTCCATTCGTTGAATTGTTTGTCGAGAAATTTGACCATCGGGGAATTTTTAAGTCGGAGAATGTTTTGTAGACGAATTATTGTCCGTCGGTCAATTGTTGTAGGGGAATTTTCTTAGACCCATTCTCCTCGTACTTACCTATGGGGCTGAGACATAGAGTCTCATAAAAAACACGTTCAAAGAATAGCCAGAACAAAACGCGCACATGAACGGAGAATGTTAGGCATTAGGTTAAGTGATCGATAAAGTAATAACTGGATCCGAGAAGAAACAAAAATTGCAGACATAATGGAAAGGGTGGCAAACTGAAGAGGAAAAGGGCCGGACACATGGCCCGTAGATCTGATGACAGATGGACAAAGCTAATCTTGGTGTTGAAACCAAGACTTGGGTTCAGGAGTGCAGGAAAACCAACCACAAGATGGAGAGATGACATAAGACGAAGGCCAAGAATCCAGTGAATGAGAAGAGCAAACAATAGATGGCAATGGCATGAAATGGGAACAGCCTACGTCCAGCAGTGGATTGAGACAGATAGATCGTGATTTATTTTATCCTAGTTTAATTTGCTTCCATTAGCATAAGTTCGTTCTTTTTCAATATCAATAGCACTTAGGTATACATGTTTTATGTTAGCGGGTATGTGTACTACACGGGACAGCAGCAGGAAAGATGGAAGTGTCTTCGGTTTAACTCAGAGGAGTAGGGTTGGTTCACGAGAAATGTCCAAGGGAAGGAAATCTAACGTAGTAGTATACAGGGTAAGCAGAAATTAATGGGCGCCACCCTCTAGGTTACAGCTGAACGCAGGTTCTCGTAGGAGGGCCGAGAAACCAGCAGCTTGCGGGAATCGAACTCACCTTTATTGCGCCTCCTCCTGTATATAATGCTTACAAAGTGCATGCACAACACACACAAATATAAGATATGGTGAATTTTAAAACAAATATAACTCTATTGTTTGAAATTGGTAACAGACATAGTACAAAAAAATACACTCAAAACGGTAATAACTGTAGTTGAACACAAGGGAAGTTGGGACGTCCAAACAAAGAGCTCTCCGCCACTGGCTTACGATATTTACTTTACTAAACACACAGATCTGCGGAGTCAGTGACGTTCGAGTTTACAGAAATTAATTACATTTTACGATTAACAACTAATAGCAATTGGCGACTGAAGGTCGCTTTGCGTTGCACCAAGAAAATGGTTCAGTACTTTAAACCAGGCAGATGAATGTCGGAATAAGTTTTCACAACAGCACAATTGACAATTTTTACCTTAGTTTTCTTCAGGTAGGGAGTAGAGAGAGAGGTAAAATTTGGGATATTCTTAGATCTTTGCGAAGCAGAATAAAAATCGCAAGCATGCCAGTGACGGCTGGAAAACGATTGCACCAGAAATCGCCAAGATTTTATTCGGAAAATCGGAAATTTCGAGTGTTCTTGCTGTCAGGAACGAAATGGGGTCCGATCTTAATCCGCAAAAGCGATAAGCAAATTCGCAATGAATTGCCTTCCAAGGGTTAAATCCAGCGTGTTTCTTATATCCGACACTTGTCTATGGTTCTGTTCACCCCATGCGGATAACAGCGATACGAAAATTCACGATATCGATACCCATCGAAACCCAAGCCGCCCCTGCAGTACTTGTTGTCGGCGTTGAAGTCTTAGTAAGCAACTGGATTGAAAAGAGATCTTAAGTCGACTACCGAAAAAAACGGACGCAAATGTCCAGCCGCTGAAGGTATTTCACCATATTACGAAATATGTTGCAAGAATTCTAGAACAATTCACACGTAGGGCTCCCTTAAGGGCAGAAAATTCCCAGTAAACGTTGACGGTCAAGCGCGCAGACAAAATATTCATCGGCATTTCTCTAGGATAACAAAAAAAATGATCCACTAAACTTTATTCGGGAAATAATAAGATAGTAATCGGCTACGGAGCGGCCAATAAAATAAGACTTTGATCCGTAAGAAGCGACAAAATCCAATAAACGTAACAACTTTTGTATAAAAGTATACGTTGGATATGCTCCTTAAATTTAAATTTTTAAAATTAAAATAAAGCAATTGTTTTGAAAATAGCATTTTCCAAATATAAGTGTACATTCTGATTTTTTCACAATGCGCAAGTACTAAATATAGCCGTATGGGGCTTGAAACGTTTGAAGTTCAGAAAAGTGCTGAGGAAATGTTATACTCATTGTAAATTTTAAGGCTTATCTTTTGTTTACCCAAAGAGTCTTATTAAACTTGTTTCGTTAGATATCTGGCTTTAAAAGCGTAATGAGGTAAATTTTCACACCGGTAGTTGCTTAAGATATATTCTCATTAAAAACTTTCATAAACGGCAATCTGCTTACCATCTTCCAGAGAGTTAAGCCTTTTTTTACCAATCAAAACAACGTGAGCACAAAGCGGGCAATACGAAAACTTCAGAAATGAGCTCAGGATGTGATAACAATGTGTTGCATAATATGTAGATTTAATTATGCGGTGGCTGCCCCCGTCTCGTGCTAATTGCGGATATAAACTGAATGAATGGAACGCACTGAACCGGAAACCAATCATCAGCCTTCGTCTAGGAATCGCTGATTAAATGCAGCGGCGCGGGTACCGTAATCGAATTTTTATGTCTCGATTTCGGCCAGATTGTGTAGTTTACAAAGTCGTAGCGATCTGGAAGAGCGATAAAGCATGCCATGTTGTGGAGGCTTTACTGACTACATGTTGCTTTTCTATTTTATTACGCCTCGGCTGCTGCTGAGGTGAAACGGCCGTCCTGCGACAATTTATATCTTTGACAGACTTCATTCCATGCGTATAAGAGGAAGTGTCGCTGGATAAGAAGGAAATTTCCGGTAGTTGTTCAACAGGAAATTTGAAGGGCTATAGCTTGTCAAATAACTCTACAGGATGACTGCTGTCGCAGCGAACGTCTAATTTTCAAAATCAGGAAGAGGGCGCACGTAAAAGCACACCTACGATTCAAACTGGATGGAACCAATTCACTAGTGTTATTAAATGCAGTTTATTGCACATAACCCCTGGAAGGATGTGGTGACTTAATTACTGATTGTATTAAATTAAAAAATACTTTCTGATTCTTTGAATACTTTTTATTCTCTCTGGCGTTATAGTATATTCATTAAACATTGTGGGTAATAGCATTTTCTTTGCTATTCAACTATACATGGTGTCCCTAAAATAATTTCCGTAATTGGTATAGTACGAGGGCAGCTTTTTCAATTTTTACAAAAACTACGAACGATAAATTTTCAAAATATTCGCCTTTAAGATTTATACACTTTTGCATGCGTTCAAACCAATTCTCGGAAAATGTTTTCCGCTCTGAAGTTGGTAGCTCAAAAATATGGTTTCTGAAGGCTTCAGCGGCTTCTTGAGGTGACGAAAATCGATGTCCACGCATTTTTTGTTTAAGATTCGGGAACACAAACAAGTCGTTAGGCGATAAGTCTGATGAATACGGGCAATGAGACATTAATTTCTCGTTCAAATAATCAATTGTCTGACCTGCTGTGTGAGAGCTGGTATTGTCATAATGAAGAATGATGCGACGTTTTCGGTTGGTTTTCCTGATTTCGCCGATGACTTCTGACAAACAAATTGTAGTATACCATTCAGCGTTGACGGTCCTTCGACCCACTAAAGGAATAGTTGCGACATGTCCAGTACAACCGAAGAAACAAGCGGTCATTTTCTTGGAAGTGCTTCGTGAGTGAACAACTTTTGTGGGATTCGGTTCATCTTGAAATACCTAAACAGCGGATTGTTGCTTAGTTTCCCGTTCATACAAAATATATCCCTGTTACGATGTTGTATACGGATTTTGCAATTCCTCGGTCGAATTTTTTGAGTATTTCCTTACTCCAATTAACACGAATCTTTCTTTGAGCTTCGGTCAAATTATGCAGATTCCATCGCGAACAGATCTTTTTCACAGCTAAACGTTCATGCAAAATCGAATATACTGCACTCTTCGATATGCCTAAGGATGCCGCTATTTCACCCTCTAAATCACATGCCGATCTTCTTCATTCATGTTGCGCACAGCATCAATGTTTTTTGGAATAACAACCGATTTTAATCGACCTTCACGAAATTCATCACTAACGGACGCACGATGAAATTTTGCAAACCAATTGTAAACAGTATTTTCTTATGGTGCTTTATTACCAAAAGTTGAACGAAGCGATTCTATGCATTGTTGAGTTAGGCCTTTACTAAAATTGTAAAAATTCCTCCAACGAAAACCTTCACGTGAAATTTCCATTTTTTCACAAAAATGCTTTTTTTCATTCCTCACTGTAAATAAACTACTCGGTCAATTTCTAAGCTACCACTGTTTTCACAATAACAAATGTAAAATTTTACGAAAATAGTAATTACACATCTCAATATCGCCACCTAGTGGTCGTTTGTAAAAACTTAAGAGGCTGCCCTCGTAGCTACCATCAGAAAGAAGTCAAAAAATCATAATCAACATGGGTCCGAAAACTAACTGTTTATGGGATATGAACTACTTTAGTTTGGTTATTAATTACGCAAAAATTAGTAGTATTCGATGTTTCTTTAAATATCGCAATTGAGTTAATCACGTTTCAAATAAAAATTAATCATGATGATCTTTTGTTTGTGTTGTAAACGTAGAATTGGAAACACCAGTCAACTGGTTCTGCTGTATGATGAACAAAATAAGCTATTTTTCACATATTCGCTAGAGTAGAAGTTTGAAACAATTAAGTAGACACCTGTGTGATTTATATATCTAAAACAAACACACTGCTTCTAGTAGTTTGAATTCTAAAGAATTCTAAAAAATCCGTGGCTTTGTTTTTAACGACTGATGTCTTCGAAATGCTGGTCAGAATTTAAGAAATGTATATTTTTTTAACTTGTAAGTGTGTCTGTTTGGTAATATTGCCTTCGCAGAAATTACGTTCTCAGAGAGATCGGTAATAGAAATCCAGAGATTTTTGCAAAATGTATAAAATTTAGGCTCTTATGATATTTTCAAAATTTCATATTTAAAGCCAAAGACGATTAAAATGCTTAACTTAATTATTAAAATTAATTGTAACTTCTAAGCATTAACATTATGACGGGCATAGATATTTTGAAAATAATACGATTTAAAAAGTATAACACAGAAATAATAGAATAAATATGTTTCGAAAACGGCTATTTAGATGTTTGGAAGGCTGACAAAACTATTTTTATTTATTAATTAATAAATAATAAATAATTAAAAGACCGATATTTATAATGACATAAATTTTGTATTACGTTAATGTCTTAATCAGTGTCTCTAAACATTTTTGAGATTGAAATAATTGCGGATACAATTTGTTTGAAAACAGCTTTATATTATGTGATACTACGAAGGTTTAAAGGCATATCAACGTGTTCGTTATTTATTTAGGAAGTTTGTCTTTGCGAGTTTCTGCAAATTTCAATAAGTTCTAGCTTAATTCTGATAAAGTATATCTTTTATCATTTATAGTTTTTTAAAGCATCTTGTCTAATCCAATGACTGTTAACAAAACTTACAAGTTTAAAAACTAATAAACATACACTTTATTTACATTTCGGTTTTAACATCTGTTTATTGACCATTACCTTTAGGTATACTTTGATACCCTAACAAGATCGTTTCACATCTACTTCGACCGCGCTTGAATACATGCTGCTTATGTTAACAGGTATGTCTACTACGTTTAGAGGCGTGGTATTCCGAAAATGTAAAGCAAGGAAGTCTGATTTTTTCAAAAGTCGGGTATGTTACTAAAATTAAAAAATGGCAAGCCTCTGCAAACAACTGTTCTTGTTATCACACCAAGTTGTTGCGTCCTAAATACATAACACGTGGTGATGTTATTATGGTAATACGTTTTCATATTATAAATGTACATTAAGGAATCCCACAAGTTTTATATAAATACACTATTTAATGTATGAGAATGTCTAAACAACACTTTTTTAAAACACCTAGTTGTAGTGTTTTTCACATATCGAAATTAATTATTTAAAGGTATAATATACGAGGGCTGTTCTCTTTCTGCTGAGCGTGGTAAAGTAATACAAATTTATTGACAACACATATTTATTTATAATTTTTCAAAGTATTCCCCTCCACAGTCAATGCATTTTTGCATCCGAGAAAACCAATCTTCAAAACATTTTCACCAATCTACCCGCGTTAGGTTATTTATTTCATTTTTAAATGCGTCAACCGCTTCTTCGGCCGATGTAAAATGTAAATCCCGTAACTTATTCTTTACACGCAGAAATACAAAGAAATCATTTTAGGGTAAAACTACACGGACGTGTTAGGTCTGGACGGCGGATGACCCATTATTTCAATATTTTGGGCATTCAAATACTCAGTCGTTCGAGCAGCAGTGTGCGCCCGAGCGTTATTTTGTCACAAGATGATCCTTCCTCTTGGACGTTTTTCGCGAACATTTTGGACAACTTGAGGCAAACAAACTGTAGTGTACCATTCAGCATTAACAGTACTACGACCTTCCGGTGTTACAGTGGAAACATGTCCAGTAATTCCAAAAAATGTGACGACCATCCTTTTGTTTCGGTTTTTTTCACGAACAACTTTTGTTGGAGCCGACTCTTCTCAAAGACCCAAACTGCCGATTGTTGCTTTCTTTCGGGATCATAGCGGTATACCCATGTTTCATCATCTGTAATGATGTTGTACACCAAATGAGACGATCCACTGTCATAGCGACCGGTGTAGGTCTGCACCATGCCACACGGTTTTCTTTTTGAACTGGAGTCAAATTGTAGGGCATCCAACGGACACAATACCATCAATTGTTTGTGTAAAATGATGTCAATTGCTTTCACACCAATCTTTAAAGTTGCTTGAATACTCCTGGCAGGAATATACCGGTCTTCTTCAATCTTGTTTCGTACAAGACCAATATTATTTTCGGTACCTGCCGTTTTTGGCGTAGGAGCTTGAAAGCTGTCATTTAAGGAAAATCGACCAAGTTGAAATTCATTGTACCACCGCTTTACGGTAACTAAGGAACGCGACTTGTCACCAAACACTCGATTGATTTCCTCAAAACATTTTCTACGGCTTAAGCCACGCGCGAAATTGTAAAAACACACAGCTCGATAATGCTTTTTATTCAATTCTATGATTTCGTGGGGAAAGGATTACTTTAAAATTGTGTATTTTAAAAACCTTCAAGTATATTTGACAATTTTCACTAAGTATAATTAAACTTATAAACAACTATGTTAAAATGTTAAGCAAAAATTGTTTCAAAATATCACAGCCTGCCAGATAGACTCCGGAAATAAAACAGCCCTTGTATTCAACATATAATTTTAATTTTATTAATTTTTAGCACGTTGCCGTTGTTATTACTAGCCTCTACGAAAATTTTAGTTTGTAAATACCATACATGTGATTTAGGCAGTGATATCCCGTATAAGTAAATTAAACAAAGTAGATTAATTTTTCCTCATTTTCAAATAATAAGGACTCCGTGTAGGTGCTTGTTCATTGTTTGTTTTAACTTTAAGTAAAGTAATTAATCACGCTGCTAAAAGCTGATCTATTTATTACTATTGTTGTCACAGCCATAATTTCTGTAATTATCCTTAATTTCGAAACACAAAAAAATATTTTCAAGATTTATTTCCGAGTTACCTCAACCCAAATTTTAGATCTTTTAATTTACATAACTATAGCTGTATTGTAAAACATAAAATCTAAAAGCATTCCTCAACATTTTTACAATGCATCAGTAGTATTCTAGGTATAGGTATAGTATAGTATAGTATAGTATTTTACGATGCAGTCATGGGCAAGGTATCAGCGCGTTAGCTGTTTATGCTGAAAGTTTGGAGTTCCGTTCCCATTACCGGAACATTGGCAAATCGGGGAACTATTCTACCTAGTAAATCTTTTCTGAAGTAGAAGTACTTAAAATTCCCGTGGTTCCGAGCCCACGTTAACCTGTAGGTCGTCTATGTCTGTGAATCGCGCAACACAGGCTTAAGCGAGGAGATCGTTATGTCCCGTAAGAGGCAAAGTACTCGAAGAAAGAAAGAGTAGTATACCACGGTTGAACATTATGTGGGCCACTATGCTCCTTATGTTTCTCTACAAAGAAGCCAGTTTGTAAAATTATTATAAAATCAAAAAAATTTGATATTGAAAGGGATTCAATTTTTTAACTAGAACGCTTAAACGAGTGGATCTGTATATACGTAGTCCTCAGTACAAGAGAGATTTACGCCAAAATCAGAATTTCCTCTGTGAAACTAAAAATTGATTAGTATGATTTTTTATTACATGCAATATTCAATTTGCTCTAGTCTAAACAAATAATCAAGTACGTACTCTTGTAACGGTAGCTGCTCATTTGTTATTAAAAATGGCAGATAACACTGCCAGTTGCATTTTGAAGTGGCGCATTATTATTCAGTTTCGTTTGAATGAAGGCGTTGAACCTGCTGAAATATTATGCAGACTTAGTGCACAATTTGGTGAAAGTATAATTAGAAATGATGAAATCCCGTCAGCAATCCTTAAACTATTTGACGAAGACAGTTCACGTATGCTAATAAAGATGTTTAATAAAATATACCTCATACTGGAAACATACCCACAGAATGGTTTAAATCAACATTTATTCCAATTAAAAAAAGAAATAACGCAACATCATGTAACGATTTTAGACTAATTAGCTTAATGAGTCACACATTATAGCTATTACTAAGAATCATCCAAAATAGAATATACAGAAAATGTGACACGATGGTGGCTAACTCTCGGTTTGGATTTAGAAGCGGTCTAGGGACTCGAGAAGCACTATTCAGTATGAACACCTTATTGCAGAATTGTAG
>JABXWE010042949.1:0-17228 GCA_014611495.1 Limonius californicus | reverse complement strand
GAAGACATTTCAAGTGTTAGTTTTTCTAATTTTTGGCATGTTAATTATTTAAAACTTTACTCATGCATTCATCTGTGTTATTCGGTTGAATTTGTAAAAATATATTTATTATTTTATATTTCTGCTGTTCAGATTCAACAACCCCAACATATCCTAGACTTCTTGTAGAGATGGAAACTTTTTTATAATTCAACTAAAGGAGAAGAATCCACGATAGTCGTAATAATGCAAGAACCTACTGTTCAATAATGTATTCCTTCATTTAATTTTGCCTGTAATGATCTGCTTTCAACTCCACTAAGAGCAAGAGCATGAAGTTAGCAACACTTTCATATCTATGTGTATCAGAGACGTGCAACCTGTAAAAGCGATGACTTGCACTCGTGAGTAAATAATCGATCGTTATCGGCATTTTAGCAATAATACATCACAATGCACCACTTCAATATTATTTATATCAACCTCGGTTAAAAATTCATATAAATCCACTCTGCATATTACAATCATTACTAATTAACAGAGTATTGTAAATAAAATAGGAGATAGGAAAATTTTCCAACTAGGTCGAGACTTTAGAGACAATAAAAGTGACGTAAATTCATTGTTCCAGCCATGAACTTTACAAGTAAACTCGCATCAATAGTTAAATTATAAATATAGAGGGTATTATCGAAAATAGTGGAGTATAAGCTTAGATAGCTTGATGCCATTCTCCTGCTTGTAAGTTGTAATGCTCATTAAAAAATTCTCCAATTTTACTTTAAATTAGCTTTGTTGTTGAACTTTAAAGGTTTTTTAAACTGTTGTTCTAATACCAAAAATATTATTTGTTATGATAGGACTGATTAACATATTTATTAATGTTCTGAAGTTCTAAATTATTGTCATTTAAGAAAGCGCAATGTTGAAAGTTTTCGTTATACAGCAAGTTATTATGGCAACTCTTCCTTAATGCATTATTACTGCATACTACTATTGATAATAGAATAACGTAGGGAGACACAGCAAACAATAAAAATGATTTCTGGAACGTATTGTTTGTTATATTAGACAGTCTTAGATGGACTCTGTATAAGAAAAGACTGTTTTCAAGTATACTTCATCTGGAAGTGCTATAATATCCAATAATAAATTTTTATGTCCATATTACTTTTAGTAAAATAGATCTGCAGAAGTTCTAAAGAAGCTCTTTCGAAATACCTAAAAATCGTCAGGAAATATTTCGGGGAATAACACTTAATGCAGCCTATTAAAATATAAATAGCTAAGACCTCGTCTTAGACAACAAAGAATTAACTGAAACTAATTTAGAAGTCTTAATGTGGTTTTTTCACAGCTCGCAGTGACTAATTTTGACTCAACAGCGAGAAGGCTTTTATCTATCGGTATATTTGGAGAATCTTAGTAATATTATTTATTGTAGTAAATAAACGTGTCATCAGACTTTTGAAGAAGCAAGCACACTCTCGCCCGTATTATTAATAAATCCTGGACTAATCCAAAGAAATGCTAATGGAAATTTCAATTTTAATGAATTTAGTGACGTTTTAATTATTATTTATATTAAAGAAAATAATTTCGAAAGATTGTAGTATTACAGTTTCTGGTTTGCTATATTAAAGAGGTTTATGTGAATGTTTATGTACAACAGGGGAATATTCAACACATTTTTTGCCACCACAGGGTTCCAAAATTCGAACATTAGTATTTTTTATTAACTTAAACCATTGTAAAAATCAAAATAAGCTAAAATTAACATTTTCTATTGTCATCATAGTTAAATAGAAGACCTTTCGAACTGCGATTTTTTAAACTATAGACAACACATAGACAAACACTACAAAAATACTGTAAAATCAACATACGTTTAACATACATGTACACCTAATTTAGTGAAGTTGTTTCACCGTATCACATACTGCCATCCTTTAAGAACATCATGTACCCAATACCAATGTCAAACATTATCTAATTTTCTTAAAATCATAACAGTGTTAGGGCTGAGAGATGTTAACAATTTATTTTATCGCATATTATACGTATTGTCTTTTACACTGGCTGCAGTTCACTTTCCAGCGTTCACATAGATAGTCTTAGGCTTCGGAAAGGACAGGTCTATGTAAAAAGTGATATTTAATTTTTAATAGCCAGAGTGGTTTAGGATCACCTTAATGTTATAACACACAGACTGCTAGCCGATTGAAATCAGTTACTAAGATTCTCTGAAATATTTGGTACATTATATTTTAAAAGAAGTTTTCAAACGTAATCCGTAGACGGTAGATGGTTTTAATCCCGGGAAAGGATGAAGAAGGGAATACAATGGTTTATCGATGTAGAAAATTACATTTAATTTTGGATTGTCGCGTCGGTCGGATCCCCTTAGGATCCGCCCCTTGAAATCAATTGAATTTGAAATTTATTTTTTGTCTACTTTAGGCAAGTGAAACTAGACTGAAATTTACAATTTTTGTATCTTGAGAAATTTTATTTTTCTCGTCTCGTAAATTATTATTTTGAACTTTTATTATAAGCTTAAAATTGTATTTGTATTTGTAAAAAAGTTAGAAGTTTGATATTTTTTTGTCGATAATTGTTTGGCATACTTTGACAAATGAGGTTAGAGACAAAAAAGAAATAATTGTATTTTCGAAAATTAGTGTTTTTTGTACATTCTGCCATGGCTTCATATTACTTTAC
Source organism: Limonius californicus (assembly GCA_014611495.1). Classification (NCBI taxonomy): domain Eukaryota; kingdom Metazoa; phylum Arthropoda; class Insecta; order Coleoptera; family Elateridae; genus Limonius; species Limonius californicus. The sequence goes on along the minus strand of JABXWE010042949.1, from coordinate 14,528 downwards.
GGATTTTTGAGTTTGCAAGGGAATTTGTCTGTCTGTTAACATTAATTTTTCTCAAAACCTAATTGTACTATTAAAATTCCGTTTGTTATGAAAAATTATCATTATTTATTTTTACAACCTGTATGGACGTATATTTCACAACAAACGATTCTGTTTTCAAAAAACCTGATTAAGTATTTATATTATACCAAATTTAAAATTTGAAGTTTCTTATTACAATTCTTTAGCCTGCTGTGACAAGTGAAGTTAGACTTAGAAATTTAAATTTCTGCATTTTAAAAATATTTTTTTTTACTCTGTCATGAAGCAATTTTTGAATTTTCGGATACTTTTAGTGTAAACCTGTGACTTTGAACTTGCGGGGGGAGGGGCGAAATTCCAAAATACCGAGGGGAGCGCATACTGGCAAGCGGAAATCATAGGAAAACAATAAAGCACAACGTGATAAGCTGGGGGGAGGGTCACCAAAACTAATATTAATAATTCGAATAATTCGTTTGTATTCTACTTTTTTGAATCTTTACGTTTGAAATTTATTAATAATATTTTGTCAAATGAAAATATATTAAATATGTATGCTTTTCAATTAAAATAAGTGTTTTGGTTTTCTTAATTTATTGTGATTTGAATTATTATACTTTAATCACTTTAGAATTTAGGCAAAAATTAAATTTTTTAGTAAATTAAAATAAAAATGTTGATATTACACACAATTTTATATTTTTTATGAAGATTATCTTTATATTAGAAAGTTTAAATTTGCACAATTTATTCTCATTCATTAATTTTTTTGTTCTTCTGTAAATTGATGTCATACTTTTTTTTTAAATCTGTTAAGTATGTTACACATACATTTTTCTAAAAAATTGTTTCGCTTTGGAAAGATTTAAATATGAAATTTCTTATTAATCATTGTTTAATAGATCTTAATAGGTGACATTTGATTAAAAATTTTATTTCCAAGAAATTGTTGTTTGGCAACTAGATTTTTGAACTTCTACAGGAAATTTACATTTTTTTATTCTTTAAGACCAGATTATAGTAACAAAAATTTGTATGGTTTTCTTTGAAAAATGATTTTGAATATACAAGTTGAAATGTTTTTATTACTCTTTGATTTTTTCGAAAAATTTTCTTTGCTTCAGTGCTTGATATTTCGATTTTTGCATCAAAGAGGGTTGGTTAAATTATGTTAAGGTTTGTTTTTGGAAAGTATATTTCATTATATTTTCAGAATGTTTGTAACTCCTATTTTTAAGTAAACATAACAAATTAAATTTAATAAAAAAAACTTTTTTCATTTGCGTCAGATATCTGATTTTTTTACCTCAATCTGTTTTACCATAATATTTTTTGCAGCGAAAGGATTTTTATGGTTTTTTTTTTCATAATTTTTTCAAAATTGTGATATCTTTAGTCTTCTTGAATTTCTGACAGAGTGGGTGTCGAAGGTAAGGCCCCCCGCGGAGCATTCGGTCCGACAAAAAGCAAATCGGATCCGTAATAGTCCCAAGCAGTGGGAATTTTTCCCAAAACCACTACGGCCAGATTAATTTCGAGCAGCAGATGTTTTCAATTCCTCAGAAACGCTGCGGTAGATGTCACGCATTCTCCGATGTGTTAAAAATTTAGATGTTATTTGTTGAATATAAATTTGTTTAGTTTTATTATTTATTTTTGTTCATTCTGGCGGTGTCACGAGGTTGTGTTTGTCTTGTCCGCATATATAAATATATGTTATTACAAACGCGATGCGAGTTTCTTATTTATGGACTGTGTTGACAGTTCTCATTTGTTCCCGGCCCACACAGCCACTCTGTCTTTGTTTAATTTGTAGCAATTCTTTAATAAAATAATAAATTAAAGGTCAAGGAACTCTAAATTACAGCGTGCATTCGTTACCATAAAGGTTCACATAAAAGAAATTGTACCATTGCTGATGTATTATTTAATATCATTCAAGAAACCGGCCATTATCTTTCGCATACCAACTGAAGATTAAATTTTTATTTTCCAGCTTGCAATAAAACGACCATGTTCTAATTGAATTGCCGGGAATTAATTTCAAAGCCCGACAAACAATGGCATAATCTATTGAAAGCCGTTCGCCCCTCTCACTTCTGTGGTTATTATAGACATTTTTAGAATTTCTACAATTTTTACCTATTCTGATGAAATACCCGAAGCAAATGCCATCTGTTATTACAGCATAACACGCTGAGAAGAATGGTCAAATTTTAAGAGGGAAGCTATCAATATTGTTATAAGAGTGTGTAGATAATGCAATTTACTTATTGATTAATCACAATTTGTCTTAGGGAAAGCAATCGTTCAATTTCTGTAGTTCTATAATATTCAGTAATATTTGGTGAAGATATTATTATTATTGAGGAAAATCTTCTATGATTGGATACCAAAGGGTATTGTTTTATGATCCGGCAAAAACAAAATCATGGCGAATTGCATTGCTAGAACAATTCAAAGTGAATTTCAGCTCACACAGGAAATTTTTACATATACTGTTTTGAATACATTACAATTGATTTTCTGAACATACGAGGCTTATTCGGAAAGCCCTGGCGGTCATATTATACAATCGAATACTACAATGACAGAACCACGATAAAGTGACGTGTGGCTAGTTCATCAAGCACTAAAGTGCTCCCAGAATTCACGTAATTGACTACGTCACTCACTCGAGGGGAATATTTAAACGGTTTTTAGTTTCCGACTAAACCTCCTATATGTTATTATATGATCCTCGTTTGTACCGCTTGCGCAGTGTCGAAGCGGTGTGAGGCAAAGCTAAGCTAGTTTGTGCTATGCACAACAGGGTCCGCCTCTACGGGTTACCATATTGGTGCGAAACCCTGCTTGGCTTGCCTGTTGTGTGTGGATGTTTTTGTTTATGGTCTTCTTATATGTAATTTACTTAAATTTTCCAAGCATTTTAATATTCTGATAAAATGCTTAGGTGAATGCAGACCGCTCTGTAGCTATTATACATTTCGGAATTTAACTGTTTCTCCAGTGTTTGTGAACAAGTAGATACTTCGGTAGATCATCCAAAGAAAATGGTATTTTGTATAGTATTTGTGATTTGGGAAATTATTACCTGTTTTGGTAGTGTACAAATTTCGCTATATTGAATTGCTGTTTTATACTATTAAAGTTAATTTATTTTTTTGTAATCGTAAATTATTTTAAACCATTACTTCATGAAGGTTTTTCGTTTGGTACGTTTATTTAAAGTTTATATGATTTTTGTCTCTTATTGATATTTCTTAGAATTTCTGCAACAAAAGCACAATTTCTGACAAAATACATGAAGAAGGTGTTATCGACTATTACACTACAACTCTTTGTGGTATATGAAGAAGAGAAGTCTCTTTTGTGTCAGATTTGCACAAGATATTTCAGAAAATAGGTGTTCTGATAGAAGTTCTGAATAAAATGGTTCTGGTTTTTCTTGAGAAAACAGGTCTTTCCATAATTCTGTAGATCTCCATTCTAGTGAAACAATATTTTGTGTAATATTTATGACTTGGTAAATTATTACCTGTTTTGTTATGTCTATGCAATCTGGCTTCTTCAAACGGACATTTTTTATTACAATTCTTTGTATTTTTAATTCAAAGTAGATTAATATTTTAAATGTCAATATATTGAATTGCTTTCTTTTGCTATGAAAGTTAATGTCATTTCCTGTATTTGTAAATTATTTTACGATAGTAGGTAATTAACAGGTCATTGGTCTGTACACAGAAGAAAAAGAAGTAAAATATTTTAAACCATTATGAATGTTTTTGATTTGGTGCCTCTATTTAAAGATCTTGGAAATGGTTTTATGGCTGTTACAGATAATTCTTAGAATTTCTAAAACAGAAACACAGTTTCTTACAAAATATATCGAGAAAATAGTATCTAGTATTACAGGATAACTTTTTGTGGTAAGCGAAGAAGAGAAGTCTCTTTTGTGTAAGATCTGTTTCAGAAAGTTTGTATGTATTCTGTTCTTATCGAATTTTTGAATAAAATAGGAGGATTCTCTTGCGAAAACATGTCTTCCTCTACATAATTATGTGGACTGCTAACCAAATAAAACGATATAATATTTATGATATGAGAAATTATTGTTTTGATAGGATAGTGAAGAAAAGGATGTTCAGTTTTCGGACTTCTATTGATATTTCTTAGAATTTCTAACAAAAACAAATTTCTGACAAAATACGTGAAGAAAATGGCATTTACTGTTACAGTATAACGTGGCATGCAAAGAAGAGAAATCCCTTTTGTGTCAGACCTGTTGAAGAAATTTCGGATTATACCTGTTCGGATAGAATTTGTGAGTAAAATGCAGATAGATTCTATAGCTCTCATTCTAATTTAAACGACATTTTGTGTAATATTTGCGACTTGGGAAAGTCCATTCTGCGTCAGATTGGTAGAAGAAATATACGTGTTCTGAGATAATTCGTAGATAAAATACAGATAACTTCTGAATTGTAGTTACCCTTAGGGAAAGTATTCGTTATGTGTATAACTTCTATAGTTCTACAACATAGTTCAATTATGTTTTGTTTAATTTGTGAAACTATTACCTGTTCTGATAACGCGCCTTAAGTAAAGCGGGTATATATTTGTTGTAGGAAATAGAACATTTTTGTTGGTATTTCTATGATTCCCTACCAAAGTGTATAATATTTTCTGTAAATATCTCTTCCAAGAATAAGAGCTTGCTGAATTATAGTTTTAAAACTTCTTCTTCTGCCGGCACTGCGGTCCATGTAGGACCTTGGCCTGCTCAATTACTTCCTTCCATTCCTCTCTATCTAGAGCCTTCCTCCTCCATCTTCTTATTTTCATTTCTCTTAAGTCGTTTTCCACATCATCGCTCCATCTTTTACATTCCATGTGGATATAATCAAATCATTCTTCCTTTTCCATTGCCAGGGTTGTCTCCGTTGATCAGAGCGGTTTTCATAATGTTGAGCTTCCGTAACAGTAGGTTTTTTTACGGGACAGGATTGTTAACCCTGCGCCCAACCCTCCTCCTTATCCGGGCTTGGGGGCGGCTAGGATATTCAGTAAGGACTTCTCCTAGGCGGAGTTAGTCTTAAAACTATTAAACCCTAATTTCATTACTGACGGGTCTAAATCATTTAAAATCTTAAATTTATTTTATGGAACTTTTAATCCGTGACGCCTGATATTGATATTTTCAAGAAACAGGAAACTTCTAAAATTTACTATTACAGAAGAATTACAGGATACTTACATTATTTGTAACACATTTTGGAATATATAGTTCTTACGACGAGCATTTTTCAGTTTCGGAATAGCGCTTAATTTGCACACCACAAACTGAACGCATTTCTGTCTTTGTTAGTTGCTTGCAGATTCATATTTCCGACAAAGACGTACGTCGTAGTCACATCTGCGAAATAAACAACACCAACATTGTACGCGTGACGTATTCTGTCGGCTGACACGTTTAGTAGAAAGAAACAGAGATACTTGAAGAATGTCGTGCTGATGCAGCCAAACGTCACTACTTAAATCTGTTTCCAGTAGTATTTAAAATGTTTTGGGGGTTTTATTCCAACTGCTTGTGGACATTTTTTCAATCAATCGGCTATGGTAAGAAGCGTTGTCAAGGACAATTAAAGAAGGTTCTCGCAAATTAGATAGAAGTTGTTTTTGAATCCATTTTTCAAAAATTTCCGCGATCATGTTATCGTGGTAGTCTGATGATTTTGATTTGGCAGAAAAAATACAGCTGCTGTTTTCAATAAATCCATTGTGATTGCCAGCATGCAAAATCATATACCTTTTTCCTTCTGATGGTGAATCGCTAATGCGATAATCCGAAACTGAAAAATGCTCGTCGTAAGAACTATACCTGTTCTGATCGAGTTACTGAAGGAACTGCAGCAAAATTTGGTATTACAGTATTCCCAAGAAAACCATTCCTTACGACAAGTTCCATAGTTCTATATCAGATTATAATCATACATTGTCTTTCTTTCTTCTTTCTTTATCAATTCCTCTTTTACCTTACGGCGTCAAGGTTACTATTCATACATTCGGGATTAATTGAAGGTGATGGGTCTCCTTTGGACTTGCATCACGCTCCTCCCACTCCCCTCAACAACATTCGCTCGCTCCATTTTCACTATTTGTGTTAATTGTACGTATGCTGTTGTGTGTGGCCTTATTACTTCTACTGGTCAGCCAGTGGTTAGGAAAAGCGCCGTTAATTTATTGTAACCCAACGTTGAAGGGTTACCGAGCTCGATACCGACCTTAGGAATTACAGAAAACTGTCTGCCTATCCCAAGGTTCGAACCGAGGACTTCTCATTGCGAGCCTAGCCTTCTTACCGTTGGGCTACTCGGGGTTTTTAATCACACATTGTATAGTTTGTAAAATTGATAATGTACTTAAAGAAAATCGAGTACAAGCCAGTGTTTCTATTTAGAAATAGATATGATTTTACTGGTAATTCTATGTTTATCTGCTAAGGTTTCACTTGTTCAAAAATATTTGCTGGTAACGTTTAAGTTTAATAATAACTACCGATCTTTCGTATAACTGCTCAAAATTACGTTTACTTCTAATAAAATACTATTTACTATTGTAGCACAACTCTGTAATTGGGGAGGAAGAGAACTCCCTTATGTGTCAAAATTTACCTGTTTAGTTTCTGAAATATTCCCATGGACAATTCCGTACTTCGTTAACAAATACCAGCGGTATTTTGTGTAATGTTTGTCAGGCTATTTAAATTATTGGTAGTTTTACGATTTTCTACCAGTGCGTAATAGTATTTTCTGTAAATGTAACTTGTTTTGAAATACGCCAAAAATAAAATTAAGTTGAATTGCGTTCTTAAAACTATTAAAAATGATTTTCAATTCCAACAGTCGTAAATCATTTAATTACTTTTTATAATTGTGTCCTTTAATGCTTTGGCTAAATTTAAATTTATATTCTGGTTGACATTATGTGGTTGTATTGATATTTTCTAGAATATCCTAATAGTTTACTATTAGATATGGTTATATACTATAGGGTATTATTATTATAATAGAAAGTTTTGTGATTTATGAAGAAAACAACAGATTTTCTTGTTTAAAATATCTGAATGCAGATACTGATTTAATTAACTGTAGGATTATAAATTCACTTAGGAGAAAAGAGAGCATTCCTTAAAGAAATCCAATACTATCTTATTCGTCTTTTTCAGCTGTATAGGCCAATGGCCTGTTAATTACCTATAATTAGCAATTTCTATGAGCCCTTTTCGCATGTCAGGAGGCTAACCTAACCTGTCGAACAGAGAGGACAAGCTCCGCTACATGGTTTACGATTATGTTTGTATGACAACCGGGACCGACGGCTTAAGCGCCCTCCAAATAACGCACTTATCTTATATAATGTTTGTAATTTATAAATTTATTACCTGATTCAATTTTAATGTCAATTTGTTTTTGTGGCAAAGAAATGTATTTGACATTTTCAGTAATTCTTCATTGTTGTGTAGCAATCAAAAATACCATCATGTTACATTTCGTTCTTGGAGCTCTTAAAATGTTTTCAGTTCTGGCAGCCGTAAATCATTTTAAACCATTATTTTTCTAATTTTCTCGTTTATTACCTTTACGAAATTCAGATTTATTTTGTGGAGATGTTAAGTTTAGTTTACAAGGATTTTGGGAGTCTAATTTCGAGCACTGTTCTGCAGGTAGATTTATAACGTTACGATTACAAATTCGTGCAGAAACCTTGATGAATTTGAATTTTACAATTACATCGGTGGGAAAGAACGTTGTCAAGTAATTGTTCTGTTGTAATTATTCATCTTCGTGCATACTTGAATTTGGCGTATTATGTTATCGGAATGACAATTAGGTAGGCTACAACAAAACGAAACATTAATAATTCATAAATACTGATGAAAAATACAATCAAGATAACGAAATTGCTGGTAAGGCATTTTACAGTAAAAAACGAACCATCAACAGCTGTAATAAAGCGAACCAGTCCATAGATATTACCCAGACGTTGTATACAATTACAGTTTTTATTTTAACAGTGTATACATTAATACGAAACAATAAATCAGAAAAGTAATAATCCCAATTATATTATTTTTGTTTTACTATAATAAATACCCTCACAAATAACCGTCCGAATGAAAATAATAAAAACGACTTCAATTTATGACGTAATTGCCGGACTGAGTCTAACTTGTTTTGACATTAACGTACGCGTACAAGATGAATGTTCGTCGACAATTAATTCCTACAACAAAATATATTACGGTAAGTTAGTCCCAAGCCCAAGTACTATTCACCTGTGAGATCCAAATCGCCCGGGGCAAATTGGCCGGCCGGCCTCAACCTAATATATCGGTTATTATATTTGTCTGCGCTTGACGAAATAATACGTATATTTATATCCGCTCGAAAATTTATACCGCACAGTATATGCCCTTCTTAACACCACCGGATAGCCGGGATTAGTTTCCCATCAAACTAGATTCGAATTCCTTTGTTCCACTTAAGGCGTGTTCGTTCGAATCTGATCACCTGCCAACTGTACATTAATTCCCTAGTAATTTACACAAACGCTAAAAAATCCACCCATTTCAAGAATGAAATACAGAAGTAATTTCCTCCTGCAATCACCATTCATGGTTCGTTCATTCAATAAGAGATAATCAGTTGCGTAGTGTGTTCGTTTTGTAGTCCATAAACCAAAGAATTTACGGATGCCCGAAGTGCAGGGTGGGGCGCCTTAAATTCGAAGCTGGATCACCGCAGGGCTCTCATGTGGGGCCGCTACTATTTCTATCTAATCCGAAATTAGTATTGTAATTAATTGTGGCAGGCCTGAAACCAGATGGGTGATTTAGGGCCATGATTTAATCACTATTGGTTATTTGGGATATGAGCTGGAAAATATAATAAAGCATTTCGTTGGATAATAAAATATTTCTTGCTTAGCTTAAAATACCTCCAGATTTAACACTTGTGGAGTGTATGGTAAAAAACGTACTGTAGAAGAATCTACACTATTTGCAGAAATGTAAAATATGAGTTGGAATCCCTGTGGCTCAGTCGGCATGATGCCCGAGTTCGATTACTGGGAACCGCTATAATATATGGACGTTTCAGTCTCTAGATCGGCTCGGCCTTAAATGAGTACCTAGATTAGGTTAGGTTACCCTACGATGTAGGGTAACAATAGGCGGCTAAAGCTTAATGCTGACCACTACCCACTGTTCTTCCAAGGCGTCGCGATGCTATAAAAGAAATGTATAATTATATAAACTATTACATAATCCGTTAATAGTAATCGTAGTAAATGATGATAAACCGAACTTACGTTAAATGTTGGCCGTGAAAAGCAAAACGTATGTCTCAACTAATTCCGTTCATACACATAGTATACTACAACTATTTAATAGTTATCAAGATTAATTCAATTACTGTGATGTTTAGTCTATACCCAAAATATTTACTTCTGAAAACCTAACTGAACATCCATAGTAACCATTCTGTGAGTTTTTGTAATGGTAGATACTTGGTAAACGTTGGTATTTGAATTGCTTGACAAACATCGATGAATTAATCTCTATTACTTTTGTTGTATGCCTTGGGAATAATAAGAAATCATTTCGTAGAATAATAAAATATTTCTTGCTTAATACATGTTGTACTTATCGAATGTACGGTAAATAAAAGACATAGAAGAAGCCTTAATTCATAGAAATCTGAAATATTTTGTAGTCACACTAATTGTGACACAATAAAATTAACAACATTGCTAATCAAGTTTATCTGTGCTTAAGCCATACAATTTAAAACCTAAGAAGGTAAGAACGTAAGAGCGTTTCACAGGTAGTTGAAGAGTATCAAGGCAGTTGACCTTGCAGGCCACTTCACAGGTTATATATCCGACATTTTAAAAATCATGGGTGCAAATCATATCCAGTTCATAATAAAGAGGAATCTTCTGTTGGAATATTATAATATAGAACAGAATACCAGGAGTATTAAGTCCGGTGATCCTGCTGGTGATATTGCATAAGGTATTCTATATGCCGTATCCTGGTAAATTGTAGCTAAGTCTTTTAGAATAATCATAACTATGGCCATAGTTTTATTAAGATAGGAAAAATGTTTTGCCATTGTAGTGCGTAACCCAGTTGTAGAATGTACGGTATAAAACATTACAGAAGAAACTATACTTTATTTACCGAAATCTGAAATGTTAATAAACCAAACTGCATGTTTCCCATTATACTATGAAGTAATGGGAAACAAACCGTTTGTCTTTGCTGAAATCATACAGGTTTACTATAATTATTTAATAATTCAGCTCCTATAGTTTTACGAAATTACGATTATCCTATAAGTTTCTTGAAACATTTCCCACTTAATAAAAGTCATGGTATGAATTCATTGATAAATGTGGACGGATTCTTTACAGGATCTTCCACAATGTTTAATAGTGCTGCGAAGGCTACCTGTAAGGGGTCCAGCTATTACTACATTGCAGTTTGTTTGGCATATTAAAAAATAACCATATTCAGATTAATATAGAAGCCCGTAGAGCGACGGCCGGATACCTAACAAAATACACAAACTATACCACATGATTTTTTCATATAACAAAAACATGCTTTTCGAAGCCAAATCATAAAGAACAAATTTTTGTGAGCTTTTTTAGAGATTGACAGAGAATTAGAAGTTAAGTTTGGTTAGAACTCGGTTGTAAAATATCAAAAAGTTACTAAATTTCTATTATTGTGTGTTGGAAGCTTGTTTTAATGTAAAACTTACGTCATGAGTATACTTTTAAATCTATCCACTTGCACTTGTTACTCTAAACACTATCTTCTATTTAATATAAATGTTGTTATTTGTTAGAAAGAAAGTGAAAACTTCAGTGTAGTAATAGCTAGACCTCTTTAAGCCTTTATTTATTAAACATCTTAGAGGACTTCCACAGAATCCATCAAGGTTTGTCAAGTAATTCAAACACCGAGTGTTACCAACTGCGAAAATCTTTAAGAAATAATGCGAAGATCGCAATCCCTGCTCGTGTTAAATTATGTATTAGAAAGTAAATAGTGTGTGCTCTAGACTAGACAGTAACTGTAGCAACTCGACTAAACTTTCATAGCTATTAAATAATTGTAGGGCATGTTTGTAAACTTTATGGCGTAAGTAGAGGCATATGTCTTTACTGTATATTACTGGAGGGTACAAAGACTATATTATCTCAGTGCTAAACTAAAAGCTAGTTACTTTCCGATGCGGTAAACGTTAAGAGCTTATATAAATAAGTTGTAGCCACCAATTCTTATGAACGTGCTAATAACATCCTCACACAAAATACCAAGCGTTTGGGCAATACCTTTTGCAGCAACAATAAATAAATAAATAGAAGTAGGTTGTCCTGGCTGAGTTGCAGAAATGGTAATATGTAATTATGCTTCATATTTCATGTCAATGACCTGCGTGAACATGACTTGAGCAATAAAAATAGGGAGTTCAGGCTAAAATCGAAGCAGATTCCCGCATTTCCTTTTTGATCTGTGCTATTCCAATTTAGGGCCGAAGCCTTGAACTACTTTCGTTATTCAAACGTGATTTGTTGTTTCGTTCCGAGTTGGCCAAGGTGGACTAAAAATTGTAAGGAAAAGTGTCGGCTAAAAATGACGAATTAATTTGGGATGATTTGCTTGAAATTCCGCTCTCTCTCTCTGGAAAAGTTTGTTTAATTATCCTCTCCGGGAATGTATCTGCAAAGCTTTAAAAAGTGCAGAATGCAATACGGCCATAAGCCAGTGACTTATACAATGTTCGATACGGCGCGTATAATGGAGATATATGGACACAGTGTAATTAAAATGCGGGAATTATTATCCACACAAGTCGGTATAATTTAAATCCTTGCAAACGCGAGTGGATAGAAATGCTGTCTGATACCTAACATCATAAAACAGCGGGATATATAAGAGTGCAGGTTTATAAACGTTTATGAATGGCACTGTAAGAACTATAATCGCGCACGCGGACGCCCTAAAAGCCAAAATTGACAGTCATTGTTTAGATTTAAAGCTATAAATTACGTGCTTCATTTTTTAGTATTCATTATACTACATCGCACGTCGTTAAGAAAAAATCCATTCGAATTAACAAGCACTCGAAATTATCACCTAGTGATAGGTGTATCATTGTTGCAACCAATTAATACTTTAAAATACCTTCAGGATCAATCCGGTAACGCAACTTAAATAATTATTTGCTATCGGGTATTTTGTCAGAACGGGTTAACATTCCAATTTTTAGAGTTGTTGTTTTAAAAGATGAAAGGATTCAATCACCTCGAAACAAATATCGAAGATCACATCGCACATCTAAGAGAGGTTGGTATTTTCGTCAAACACTTTCACAGAACAGGTAGCAATTGTGAATGCAAATGACACAAGAAATTTTGTTGAATAAAAATATTGCAATGAAACAATTTTATGAATTCTTAATTTTCAGCATTGATTTATCAAATCCGGTAAGGGATTTGACGACTGTCGGGATCAGTGTCAGTTAAAAATGCCGCCGTCAAAAATACCGCCAGTAGAAGCCGCGTCGGTTTAAAATGTCGCCATCAAAAATGTCTCCATCTAAAATAGTGCCATCAAAAGTAGCAACCGTCAAAACAGCATCTATTGAAATGTCGCCGTAAAAATATAGTTAACAAAAAACCGCCCATCAAAAACAGCTACAGTTGAAAATGTCTGCATCTAAAATACCGCCGCCAAAAACAGCGTCAGTTAGAAATGTCGCCGTCAAAAATAGCGCCATCAAAAGCGGCGAAGGTTGGAAATGTCGTCGTCGTAAATATCTCTAAAATAGCGCCATCAAAAATAGCGCCATCAAAAATAGCGCCATCAAAAATAGCGCCGTCAAAAACAGCGTGAATTAGAAATGTCGCCATTAAAAATACCGCCATCAAAAGTCGCGTCGATTTAAAATGTCGCCGTCAAAAATCCTTCGTCTAAAATAGCACCATCAAAAACAGAAACCATCACAACAGCATCTATTGAAAAATCGCCGTAAAAATAGCGTTAAAAGCAATACCGCCCATCAAAAACAGCTTCTGTGAAAACGTCGCCGTCAAAAATATCTCCATCTAAAATAGCGCCGCCAAGAACAGCGTCAGTTAGAAATATCGCCGTGAAAAATGTCTCTAAAATAGCGCCATCAAAAATAGCGCAGCCAAAGACTGCGTGAATTAGATGTCACCGTTAAAAATACCGCCATCAAAAGCCACGCCGGTTTGAAATATCGCTTTAAAAATAACAATAAACAACAGTACCGCCCAACAAAAATAGCTTCGGTTGAAAACGTTGCCGTCAAAAATATCTCCATCTAAATTAGCGCCGCCACGAACAGCGTCAGTTAGAAATGTCGCCGTGAAAAATGTCTCTAAAACAGCGTAGCCAAAAACAGGGTGAATTAGATATGTCGCCGTTAGAAATACCGCCACCAAAGCCACGCCGGTTTAAAATGACGCCGTCAAAAAGTCTCCATCTAAAATAGCGCCATCAAAAATAGAAACCATCAAAACAGCATCTATTGAAATGTCGCTTTAAAAATAACAATAAACAACAGTACCGCCCATCAAAAATAGCTTGCGTTGAAAACGTCGCCGTCAAAAATGTCTCCATCTAAAATAGCGCCACCAAGAACAGCGTCAGTTACAAATGTCGCCGTCAATAATGTCTCTAAAATAGCGCCATCAAAAATAACGCAGCCAAAACAGCGTGAATTAGATATGTCGCCGTCAAAGATGTCTCCATCTAAAATAACGCCGCCAAGAACAGCGTCAGTTACAAATGTCACTGTGAAAAATACTGCCATCAAAAGTAACGCCGGTATAAAATGTCGCCGTCAAAAATGTCTCGAAAATAGCGCCATCAACAATAGCGCCGCCAAAAACAGCGTGAATTAGAAATGTCGCAGTCAAAACTAACGGCGCCGTCAAAACTACCGCCATCAAAAGCCGCACCGGTTTAAACTGTCGTCTTAAATGTCTCTAAAATAGCGACATCAAAAATAGCACCGCCAAAAACAGCGTGAATTAGAAATGTCGCAGTCAAAACCAACGCCGCCGTCAAAATACCGCCATCAAAAGCCCCGCTGCTTAAACTGTCGTCGTCTTAAATGTCTCTAAAATAGCGCCATCAAAAATAGCGCCGCCATAAACAGCGTGAATTAGAAATATGGCAGTCAAAACTAGCGCCCCCGTCAAAAATACCATCATCAAAAGCCCCGCCGGCTTAAACTGTCGTCGTCTTAAATGTCTCTAAAATAGCGCCATCAAAAATAACGCCGCCATAAACAGCGTGAATTAGAAATGTCGCAGTCAAAACGAACGCCGCCGTCAAAAATACCGCCATCAAAACCCCCGCTGCTTAAACTGTCGTCGTCTTAAATGTCTCTAAAATAGCG
>JABXWE010042948.1:0-11003 GCA_014611495.1 Limonius californicus | reverse complement strand
AGCGAATCTCTTGGAAAAGCAATTTGCAAGGTAACCCCATCCCCAATATAAAATGGGATTTTCTTCGCTTTTTACAATCTCTAGTATTTTTTATGAATGTCCATGTTATTAATTACTTAACTTGTTCAAGTTGAATTATTCCGTATTCCTGTACGTTTTGTAAACGTCAGTTATACAAATTGTATTATATCAACTAGTGACTTTAAACATCTACATAGTGATCTCGAGGGTGAGTCGCTAATATAATTACAAAATCAAACGAACTTACCTTAAGTGATGTTCGATTGTAATTATATGAGCCGACTCACCCGAGATGATCACTCCCACCCTACCCGTTATTATTCCATAATAGCCCTTTCGCCTTTTTTTTTTCCTGGCTTTAAATAGAATGACGCATAGCACACTGGTGGTAAGGAGGGTTGGGTACACTTTGTACTTTTTTGCATGCTTTAAACTTGTGGTTCGTAGTACACATGGAATAGTACTACATAGTGATCATCTCGGGTGAGTCGGCTCATATAATTACAATCGAACATCACTTAAGGTAAGTTCGTTTGATTTTGTAATTAAATTTTAGTATTTTTTTCATACTGTTTTACTTTCTGTGAAAACCCGCTGATCCATTTTTATTTGAAAGTCCTTATATGGTGGAAATCTAATTTATACAAAACTGTTAATGCCCAAAAGCACTATGAAAATGGTAATCCTTATTTCGAAAATAGCATGCAATGTTATATTATTATATTATTAGTTATATTTTATAAAAAATTTTAAAATATGTTTTTAAACTATACTTTAATATGAGTTATTTTTGACGAACCCTCAATAGCAACAAATTACTTTGAGTGTTGAACGATGTACTTTCATTTGTATAGCAAAACCCTAAATTATATTTAAACATAAGAAAAATATAACGGTTGTCGGAATTGACAACGCGTGTTCCTTAAAGATTTTCAGAATCAGTTCTCTGTATTCTTGAGCCAAATACAACCTTTAATGCATACTTGCGAGCTAAAATTTTTGACGCATCCTGCATTCGTTAAAACTTGGAATTCACACTTACGATTGCAGTCCTCTGCAGTCCCAGTTGAGAAATCCTCCCACCTCCGCCGTCTGGGTTCCGTCAATTAGTTTATCATGTAATTAATACAAAGTAAATTTCAAACATTAAAATAACTCTCTAAAAATGATTGCTAATAAAATTATAAAAAGACCGAAAGAATTGTTAAGACTAATATTATGTTGATTCATTTACAATGAATTTTCATAACTACTATCAAATTTATATCAAATATTTTTCTTAATACTAAAGCAATCAGGATAAATATTTCTACCAACTACTATAAATACATCAATTCACTAAGTGCTAGTGAAAACATCGAAGTGAGTTTGTGTTCTGATAATAAAGTTGCTCTAGTTTCAGGCCTACGAGTTGAATGTAAATATTTATGTTAACTTCAAATCATTTCTGCCCGCAGTATTGCCCTATATAGCTGAAACCCTCCGGAGCACTGACTTATTTTAGCTTTATCACGAAACAAGAAACCACATCCGCGTTTTCCGTTTGAAAAACAACCCTGAAAACAATGCAAACTTTTCTGTTAAATTTAACTGACAAACGTCCCTGAGTTGTGAGTTTCCGCTGAGCGATCAAGCGCAGGATCGAGGGAAATCCAACCGAGAAGCATTAAAAGTGCCTTTTATTCTCTTTAAAATTAAGCTTTGATTGTCAACTGACTGAGCAAATTCAATATTACTATTTTTGGTTAAAATGTAATTGCTCATGAAATTATAACGAGGATAATTTGATAACATTCTAACAGGCTTTTCACTTTTTCGTAATTGGAACAGAAGCAATTTATTTCGAATTTATAGGTTAACTTCAAATAGTTTATTTCATCCTGGCATAAAACATAGTATTGCTGTAGCAGTGACATCGAACTATTGTAAAGATTTAATAAAAGTTGAAGGAACTCAACATAGTTTCGCTGTAAGGCACATTTTTAAAAATATACAAGTGATTTAAAACATGTGCGAAAAACCACGTATGCTGCAGCTATTTAACCACTAAATCATCTTATTTTGTTTAATTCGGTCCGTTAGGGGGATGTTTTCAAAGCTGTCTTACATCCATTCAGTAAAATGCAAACAACAATGTTTCTTTTGCAACTTTGATAAACCTCGTTGCTTTGGAAACCTAACACTCCAAACTTAATTTCCAGCCAAGAAATGTTGAACATACACAAAAAAAGTGTGTGAATCTGACCCAGAAGGGACACCTTCCATTTAAAAGTTTGGAAATTAGGTGTGTGTATTTAAATTGTTATTTCTAATAGAAACTTTTAGGTATTTTCAAATATTAAATTTTCTAAACAGACCCATTTAAAAAAAAATTTTGGCACATGTTTAGAATCACCCTGTATAATATGTTAATATGTTATCTACTTTTTTATTTCAGTGCTCTGTAATATTAGTTTCCATATTACGACCTACAGTAATTGTCTGGCCATCTGTATTTCATAAAGCTTAATCTCCCTGCCCTTTTAATAAACGCTTAGTGACATTTATACGCGGATTTTGTGGAAGTCGCTTGTAATGATTACAGTTGTTGTGAAATACAATGAGCTTAATTAAAAGCAGATATTTAAAAACGCATTTATAAGCATGTATATGTATCATTTATTATCCAATTTGTGTAGCTGGGATAAGTAATA
This sequence comes from Limonius californicus, assembly GCA_014611495.1. Taxonomy (NCBI): domain Eukaryota; kingdom Metazoa; phylum Arthropoda; class Insecta; order Coleoptera; family Elateridae; genus Limonius; species Limonius californicus. The sequence continues at coordinate 8,289 of JABXWE010042948.1, read as the reverse complement.
CAATTTTAAAACAATATACAGTTTTACTTTACACCTCACTTAAAATTACATCCACTGATATCAAAGAACTTATGCTTTATGTAAAATCAATATCGTTTGGCAACCCTTTGATAATTGACAGTATAGCAAAAGAATGTTTCCTAATACAAGTCGCTGGTAAGTGGTAATTAGAAACTAAAATCTTATCTTAAATTGACAATAATATTTAAAACTCTGCATGAATTAGTAAAAACTTATTAGACTAGGAGGACGGAGGGGGAAGTGAAAACATTTGGATTGTTGCAGTTGGAATACCACTACAGACTCAGCAATCAACTATTAGTAATGTAATATTATTACTGAAAAACGTTTACAACTATTTTCATAGTCGAACTTTGCACATTTTTGTGCAATGTTTTCGTCAAAAGTGTTGGTATTTTCACTGATGGCAAGTGGTGGTAGAAACAGGCAAGATGACAGTCGTAGAGCGCCCAATTTTCGAGTAATTATTACTTTGTTGAATATATTCCTTAGCTGATTACAATGTTAATATATAAATATTGTTTCAACAGTGTGATAATTTATATCGCAACTTAAAGAATACCCACCAGATCCTTTCCATAGATTCTCATTCCGTATTAAGTGGTTGTAGACAGACTTCTCTTCTTTGAGTGGCATCTCGTAACGCAAGTTGGCTATCATAATAGGACCAATTATTATCTTCAGCCTTACTGCTCTAAACCGTTCTAGGGAAGTAACCATTATACGATTACCGAAGGTTTCCTAGCGAAAGTCATCATTTCCTGCATTTGTTCTTCTGATATTCTCTCTGTACAACCAGTTGCAGCAGACCATACCTATTTCGCATAATATGGCAAAACATATCGTATTTTAATCTGATTAATTAATTATCTCTCTTTACGATAGCATCCAATGGTTAAATTTCCATAATTGTTGCCTACGATAGAAGATGGTAGATCGAAGAAGAATTTGTTCATTCATCTGACGTAGTACACCCTAATTTGGTTTTTTTCTCAGTTATGATACCTACTCTATTGCGTAATAGATTTTTGATTTTTACTAAGGTAGCCCGCATCATGTCTATCTGTGATCTCCTTCGGTATTCTCGATTATTTCGGACCCAAATAATGGGTGTTTCGGTAAGAACTGGCAGTTTTACTTTTAGGATAAAACATAAAATAACGGGAATATTACTGATTTTTTTATTTATTGTAAAACTGATACATGAAAATTATGTATGGAAGATCATATTGTTCAAACCTCGTCTGAAAGAAAAGTATTCGTTTGGCCATGTTTCTCATGACTTTTGCACACAAATCCGAATCAATTTCGTCTGACGAATATTGTGATTGAGCTCAGAAATAATCGTTAAAGGTTTATTAGCCTAGTCTATATTTTAAAGAAAACCCCTAAATGAAAAAGTCCAACGGTGTTAGATCGCAAGATCGCGGAGGACAGTTCACGGTGCCAAAATGAGAAATATCCCGCTCAGGAAATTTCGTCTACAATAACTAACATGTTTCTTAAACAATGTGGTGGTGCAATCCTTCTGAAACCATATGCTGTCCAAGCCCATTTTGTCCGATTCGTGCCAAAGAAAATTTGAAGTCATATCAAAATAACGGTTACCCTTCACCATCACCATTTTCAAAGTAGGTACGACCTGATGACGCTTCCTTCTAGAAACTATACTAAACAGTTACTTTTTCAGGATGAGCGTGTTCTTCGTAAACCATTTGAAGATTTTCAGCTCCCCAAATATAAACATCTAATTTTCGCTGCACGATTATAATTGAATTGACCTATTGTTATGAGAATAAATTTTACGATTTGTACGTGTTGTTCTGCTGCATAGTGCTTGAGTAATTTTCCAAGTCTCTAGACTACAAATGACAAATTTCAACTTTCAAACTCAATATTGTCGCAACATGGCGTCGCATTTAAAATGCCAGTTCTTATTGAAACACCCTTTACTTATACTTGGGTAATTTTTCAATGAGGGTGTTATTTCGTCATATCATCACATCTTTGACTACTTATGTTAAGTCGCTCTACCATTCTTGATATATCTGAAACATCATTAGTTATTATTATAGTGCCATCGGGATATCGAATATCATTTAGAGGTCCGCCATTGATTATTATGTCCGCTACATCTCCATTTAAGGTTTCTCCCAATACGGCGTCGTAATTTAAATTAAACGACCAGGTGATAATACGCACCCTTGTCTTATTTTCTTCTGTATCTTAATATCTCCTGTTGTCTCATTGTCTACCCTAACCGCCTTATGATTCCATTACAGGTTTTGAATAATTTGGATATCGAATGCATTGATTCTAAGTATTTCTATTACCCGTTCGTGTTCAACTTTGTCGAATGCTTTTTCGTAGTCAACCAGACATATGAAACCATCCTTATTAATATGTCGGTTTATTTGCAACAAACATTGGTTCTGGATAATGTATCATAAGTCCCTGGCTATTTATTAATCCGAACTGTGTGTTGCCATCGTCCTTCCCATTTTTTTGAATCTTCGCATGTGTATAATTTTCAGTAAAATCTTGATTATGTGGCCGCTGACATTTATAAACCTGTTTTCTGTGCAGTTTCACATTGCTTAATAAATTCAACAGACGGGCAATATATTATAAATATTTACCGAACCGGTTCTGTTATACTTAAATACTCTAAGTACATCTCTTTTTAACTAAATAACTTACTTCACTTGCTCTATATTTTAAGAATGCAATAATAATGACAGGTGTGGTGGTAGCTCAGTTGGTAGAGCGCTCGCTTTCTGACTAAAACGTCGTTTCTGGCTTGGGTTCGACACATCAACATTACTATGCAGATTTATAAAAATCTTGTCTGCAACCTACCACACATAATTTTCCAATCCGGCTTGCATTTTGGGATCTTAACGCTAAAAACCTCTGGAATTTCTGTCGTTTGGATTCGACGTTAAACTGTAGGTGTTTCTACCTTAGAAGAAACACGTGGCAGAGATGAGGCCGATGCCCAGCAGTGGGACAAAATGGCTGTCAATGATGATGATGATAATAATGACAGGGTATATTAATTTTGTACAACACGGTAGGTACTGTGCAGTAAATTCGTTTCCACATGGCTTCCTCAAGAAAAACACAATGGTACAATATTAGGTTTCCTAGAAGGCTGTATGATACGATCATTTCATTTAATCTATTTTGCTTTGTAACCACATTGTCAAGTTTCGTATTCTATTTGATAATGTATAGTTTACAAGTAATATATTTCTACATTTTTAGTTAAATCACAGAAAGCGTGTTGAATAATGTCTCATCGTGCAAGCATCACAGCATTACATTAAAAGTACCTTAACGGTGCTATACTGTGAAGATAATAACTTTAGCATTAACTAGAAGCAGTGCAGCACGCCGCATTTCGTTTATCCACAAAAACTTACGAAACTCTGTAGTAACTAGCACGGTTGCAATTATAGCGAATACTCTACCTTCTATTCTAACGATCTAACTTTGCTGCATCCGCTAAATTTAAAGATTTTCTTTTGTAAATAATGAAGTCAGAAGTTAGACAGTTAGCTGCAGTTCTGCAGGATGGATATAAATGTGTCAAGTTACAGAGGAACGCTCTTGAAACAAAACATCTCTAAATATGATTGAATTGAAAGTTATTATATTATTTTTAAAATGTATGATTGAATTTATTAGTGACTGCGCAAGGAAACTTAGAAGGATGATTGCTTTCATATAACTTTTGTATATTTACTTAGTATAGTGTTACTTCAAATCTGGTAAACATATGGTCTAAAAAAATGTAAATATTTTTTTTGGAATTTGGATCCATAACTTTATTGCTTTCTTGCTTTACTTCTTTCAAATTAATATTGTAAACATTTGTAGGCAGGGCAACAGCACACTGGATCTTGATTTCGGACTTGGCTCTGGTATTCTATTCCAAAACTTCCAATAGCGGAGAATTTATGAGCTCAATTTGCTCATTCATTAAAGGTGTATTTACTAAAGTGTTTGTGAATTTGAAAGGACTCAACTATATCCAATTTACGTTTTTATCAGCACAGAAGTTAAAAATGTATTTATATTATTTGATGTCAATGTATGGTTGTGTTCTAATAAGTGTTTAGCGTAGTTGGATGTTTGGGTGTTTGTATTTGTAGGAGCGTATGTGTGTTCTTTGTATCTGATATCAAAATTTCTAACTGTTTGGCCTATGTATACAAAATTACACTGTGAACAGTTTAATTTACAAATATCTTTTGCGTTGAGTAAGGTGTTGAAAGTATTTTTTGTTGTTATATAAATTACTGTAAATGTAGTTGTTTTGATTATAATTTTAGCGATTTTCGGCGATATATCACCGAAATGTGGAATATTTAACTTTTCTGAGTATATAAATTCCCCGCTATTGGAAGTTTTGGAATAGAAGATCGGAGCCAAGTCCGAAGATCCAGTGTGCTGTTGCCCTAGCTATAAATATTTCAAATATTAACGTCTTTAAAAATGACATGTTAAATGTCGTACTACGTATAAAACCATAATAAATGCCCTTGAAATTGTGATTATATTATTTTTCCAGACTTATATAGTCTAAAAATATAAATACCGTGTGAATCACAAAACGCATGCCTTAATGTTGGAAGTAATCATTTTAGTGAGACGTTTTTTTGCATGTATTTCTGATATAGGTATGCTTTGCCAGAGAGATTATCCATGTAAAACTGGATTCATCAGTAAACGTCACCTTCTGTCACTAATAATCTGCGGTCCAGTTCCGATGTTCCTTGATTCGATCAAACGCTAGTCTTTACTCCTCGGAAAGCAGTGGTTGCTGTACTAATTTACATTCTGTAAATCCAATAATAGGTAGTCTTCCTTTTGCAATGAAAATCACACCCTCATACCAGTAGTGTCTCGACACAATTTAATTAAACGGGTTGAATGAAGACTGCTTTCTGTCAGGATTGTTTTTAAGACATCATTGCGAACTGCGATTTTTCTTCTAACATCTGAGTATGGATTATGTTTTACTATGACGGCCATTTCGTGGCTAGAACTTACCTTGTCAAACAGATTAATAAGTTCGGTTGGATCTCCTGAGATGCCATTTTGCAACTTGTTACGAAATTCAAAGAGCGAACTAATATTTCATACTTATATTACCATAATACCTCATTATTTTTCCGTAAGATTGTAAATCAATCAATAGATAACCAATTACTAGTACCTACAAACAAAACTTTATTTTAAGATTTTCTGTAGAATTTTAATAAAGTAATTTACCCTGATATAACTATACAGTAATTACTGTGAAACAGTTGTTACTATATTTATTAGATCTTACCTAAAATGTGTGTTAAATGGTAACAACAATTATGGGCTTGAGTTATGCAGAACTTTTTAACACCACTGTATGCAGAGTAGGAGTTTAAATTTCATCTTTAAACAGCCGCTGTTATTTTACACCTACATTATAGAGGTGTTCACAGGAACCTAAGCAATTTGCGTCAGCAAACCACCTCAAGTCAAACTGTCGTAGAAGGCCGTCATCAGCATCAAATTAGCGCGCAAAAGGGGTGCGTAACAGCAATGCATAAATATGAGTATGGGGGAGAATCCATATCTGCCGTTTGCATTACAGAAAACAGGCGCTGCTAGGGCTTAATGAGCTCATTAACTCGGTCTGGCAGTTTCATAGTGCATTAACCCCCCCACGAAGATCAGCAGCCCCGAGTCCGGAATGCCCGCCCGGAACTTTATAGGGCCTCCAGCATGATGTATTGCAGGAAGAGATCAAAAGGAATCCAGATAAGCGCGATGCAAGAGTGCGATATTATCAGCAGGACTGCATTGTGCTACGGGCGTCATTGTTCGAAATGTCTCAGAACTTGTTGACTTGAATAGGCCCGATTCTGCCGCTATTTGCTGATGTGCTTGTATCTTTGTTGCTACTGGTAGTAAAAAGCCTACAGAACTGTCTGACAGGACGTTTGTCTTACTTAGCGCACACAAGGGTGGGTTGACCCACTATTTCATAATGTTGGGGTTGGGTATGGAGAGTCCACGAGGGACTAAGAACCTAAATTTTTGTTGTGGTGAAATTTAGGTTGGCACAATTTCTATTGTCAGAAATTTATAGCACTTTTTGTGGTCTAGATATTGCCGGGTAGGAATATATCATGTAAGGTTATCCAACCACCAGCGTTAATAATAATCATTCTTATTAGTTCATTTTAATAACAATAGTTTTGCGGCTTTTGTAGGATTATAAAATGAGCTACAACATTATTTTAAAATGAATTCTAGCGTGCTGTTAAGGGATGCTGCACAATATTTCCCTTCTGTTGCAATTTATATTTTTTGCAGTCAATTCAATTAAATATTTAATTGAAAAATTGCTACACGAGATTTTCATCTACAGCTTGCAGTATGCATCTAGCACTACAACAAATGCAAGAAGAAATAGTCCATAGTTTTATATGTGGTATGAGACTTTGTAGTAAATGTATAGGTAGGCCCAAATACAAGATAGGATTGATTACATTGATAGTCTAAATTAGGTTTGCTTGATCTAGCATTTTTTGACCTACTGGAAGAGTTCGTATATCCGAAATTAATACTTACTTAATAAAAACATAATATGCGTAACTAGCGCTGCCGGGAGACGAGAAGAGAAATGAGACGTTACTCGTCCCTTCTCAACATTACAAGACGAGCCATAAAGTCAGTCTCGTCTCATGAGGTTAATTTCTTGTTTCGTTTCGACTCTCGTGCGAGGATCTCGAATTTCTCGTTTAGAAATGTCGACCTGAATTCACTGAGAAATAGAAATTTAGCACGTCTGGAAAATTTAACTTTAATGATGTGTTAATATAATAGTATTCTTATAGTTCCATGTTCTACAGTACAATATTGTGTTTAACAAGAAAAAATATTGTTGTATAGAGGACTCAAATATTGGTGTTATTGACATTTTTATTTGTGTTTTTGTTAGATTATTAGTCACTAATTTAACATAAATACATAAATATCTATGACGCTGCGGTGATATATGCAATGGAATGATAATAAATAAATAGAAATGGCATGTTTTAAAAGCTATATATTGCTATGAAATATTATTAAAAATAATTATTTTAATATTTTCGAACCACGTTGATGGCGTCATAAATACATGTTGTGTAATTTTATAAAATAAATATAACTTATAAACTTTGTAACTTCCTGTTACATAAATAAATTTAGTAAATTAAATCCACGTTGGTAGCGCCCAAAATAAAAAATCAAGTTAATTATATCTCAAACAAAGAACTTAATCTCACTTTACATCAGCATATCATCTTATAATAAATCTCAGGGTTCTAATAAAAATATTGATATTCGTGGCTTCACCCAAGATAGTCATATAATTATAATAACTAATGAAACAAATAAATACAGAAAATTAATTGTGAACTTATCTTAAATTCCAATGATTTTGGAACAGGCTTTACAGCATGCTTTCTCGAAAATGCATACGCTTGCATTAATTCGGCCTCGATGCGTCTCCCGCTGCATTCCTGAAGATCGTTGCGATGCGATTCCTTCAGCTTTCTCGCAAAATGTGTTAATATCCACGATAAAACACTTCAATACTTTTGTAGAAGTGCATAAAGTAATGCAGGTAAGTGACTTCACTATATTAATCCATCAGAAAACACCTTTTACTGATTTTAATTGATTTACTTGTCAGGAACCTTTTGAGTAAATTAATTTCGGAGAATTTAAAATCAGGTAAATTATATTATTATTTTAGATTACAAAACAAATACTTCACATAAGTTAACTTTCAAACTAATTAAACTTTGTTAAACACCGGATAAATTGTAACCTATAAACACATTGTAAACAAAACTTGGCAACGCCCAAAATTTTCTATAATCGCCCTAAACGATTTACATTTTTAAATTAAGAGCGCATATAAATACGTGCTTTCACTTTGAGCTCTTTGAACAGACTAAAATCCCAAAATACGTTCAAAATTCACCTTCAATTTAGAAATGCACTACAGCAACTAATCTTTTTAATGAACATATGATTTGAAATATTTTAAACTTGCATATAACAACATAAATAATTTACATTTTATCAAACAAAATTCACAATCATAATCTTTACAAAATTCCGAATCTCTTGGTACCAATTATTTCAATATTCAAGATAAAAAAATACATGGTCTTAAAATTTTCAAATTTATTGATCCTTAAAATTATTAAAAACAGAAACCTAAAT
>JABXWE010042947.1:0-10136 GCA_014611495.1 Limonius californicus | reverse complement strand
TGGCCTGTCTGGGATAGTTCAAACCCCATTAGTGATTTTTAACATGTCAAAGACTTCAAGAAACACCTACCGATGTATTGTGTTGCATTTGATTGAGCGAGATCTGGGACGCGGATTTCCAAGCATCTCTAAGCACCACAGCCATCAATGGCTTATTGTACACCCTTACAATGTATTTGGCCTATCTGGGATAGTTCAAACCCCATTAGTGATTTTTAACATGTCAAAGACTTCAAAAAACACCTACTGATGTATTGTATTGCATTTGATTGAGCGAGATCTAGGACGCGAATTTCCAAGCATTTCTTAGCAACACAGCCATCAGTGGCTTATTGTATACTCTTACAATGTATTTGGCCTGTCTGGGATAGTTCAAACCCCATTAGTAATTTTTAACATGTCAAAGACTTCAAGAAACACCTACTGATGTATTGTGTTGCATTTGATTGAGCGAGATCTAGGACGCGGATTTCCAAGCATCTCTAAGCACCACAGCCATCAGGAGCTTATTGTACACCCTTACAATGTATTTGGCCTGTCTGGGATAGTTCAAACCCCATTAGTGATTTCTAACATGTCAAAGACTTCAAGAAACACCTACTGATGTATTGTGTTGCATTTGATTGAGCGAGATCTAGAACGCGGTCTTCCAAGCATCTTTTAGCACCCCAGCCATCAGTGGCTTATTATACACCCTTACTATGAATTTTACATATCTGGGATAGTTAAAACCCCACTAGTGATTTTTAACATGTCTAAGACTTCAAGAAACACCTACTGATGTTTTTTGTTGTATTTAATAGAGCGGAATCTAGGGCGCGGTTTTCCAAGCATCTCTAAGCACTACAGCCATCATTGGCTTATTATATATAACCTTACCATGAATTTTATCTATCTGGGATAGTTTAAACCCCACTAATGATATTTAACATGTCAAAGACTTCACGGAGCACCTACTGTTGTGACGTTATGCATATGAATATTTTTTGTTCTGGATTAAAAAATTAAGCAAATAAATTACACTTTCATAACTAGCAAATTATTGTAATAAATATTACCAGTATAAGACCAAAATAGCCCAAAGAAAGAGAATTTGAAGAAATTATGAAAGACCTGGGTTCAGAAGTATACTGACAGATAAACCTTGAAAAAAAGGGGAGAAGAAGAATAAATATTACAAAGTATATAACTTGAAGAAAGACACTCGTCTTGTTTTCCATAGATATTCTCTGTAGAAAATTATTTTGATTCTACTGTATTTATGGTAGCTACTAATGGAACTTCTACTAGGCCTACACACCTTATAATAATTTCAATTCTACATCTCCTAAGTCTAATTTTTAATTTACCAAAACTTTCACTTCCTGTCATCAATCAAGACCATTTGTGCCCAAAGCAACGCTGCTACCAAAATAGGGCACAATAATTTTTCGTCGATAGGTGTGCCAACTTTCAAAGAGTTCAAATGTATGCAAGGGGCGTTATGGTGCCTCAATCATTCGTAATTAATTTCTCACGGGTGTGATGAAAGCAACCACGAACAAGAGGATCTGATTGAGTCATCAGTCGCGCTATAAAACGCTGTAATAAATTACCAGTCTTACCCTCAGCCCACGGTAAAGCTCGTTCTTGTACAACGACCAGTGACGCTGCACTTATGCAACACTACTCTTCTAATTAAACTGTCGGATTCATACGTTATGATTTTATTTGGTCATGTGGTGAATTATGGGAGGCTTGAACCTCTGAAGAGGTAGTTCGTTAAGGAAAAGTGAATAAGAGACGTGTTGGTCTAAATGGCAATGTGAAATGTATATTACACATAACGTACCTCTATCGTGTCTTTATGTTGGTAGAAGTATCATAATAATGAATTGTTCTCTTAAAATACTTTAGTATCCTTGACTGTCTTTAGTTTTGAGTCATAGTGTTCGCGTATGTATGAATGGTTGAAAGGATCATCAGGACACCAGCTTAGTATTTGTTGGTAGTATCTAAGTGAGGCGCTTAAAATGTTCTCTTAATAAAAATAACGATGTTTGGACGCCATTCTACCAGTAAGAAACTACTAAATTCAATCAAAGTAACCTCAGCTACTTCTTTAACTTCTTCGTTTGAAAACCAGTTTCCAACAAACATTATAACCATGAAAATTGCTAGAAGGCAGACAGATCTAAATCAGGCAAGTAAAATTGTTGTAGCAACAAATCTTACTTGAATTCATCTTCGCAATGGAAACGACACTTGAATGGGCATCTGCATTATCATGCGAAAAAATTATTGACGTTATTATGGTGTGGTTTAATCAGCGATCTTATAATACTATACCATGTTTTTCAGTGATTTCCGGCATTGGTGTCCTGTTGGTGTTCATTGAGAGTTTTATTACTCTATTTTATATGGATAGGAGTATCCATCCGCGAAACATTTTTCAATAAAACATTTATTCAGAGCTTGTCATTTTTCCCATATTTAAATGAACCGACAAATAATTTTACCAACGATCATGCAAACAACTACTTGACAGAATAACTTGATATTTTACATTCTACATGAAAGAATGCCCTTTATGACGTCAATAATTTCCTAAATGATCTTCATGTTTAACGTTGCTGTTTTTGAAATTTAAAACCAGCGTACTATACATAATATTACAGAAACTAAACCGTTTCACTAGACTATTCGTCTAATAAAACCTTCAGCTTGAAAGCTGGTTCTTTAATTATTGCTAGTTTCTGATTTTGTAGATTTTTTAATGTCGTGGATTACGGCACAGAAAATTGGAATTGGTGGTCATCATAAGTTCTATTGCGGTTGCTCAATTATAACACTTTCTTATTTATGTACTAGGTATCATGGGAACAAAATGTTAGGTTATGTTTGCCATAATGAAGTGTAAACTTCTAATTACTGCTGGCTCCTACAGCATATTATTGTTGTTCAAAATAGATATACTCTGTAACTTTTTAACAAACCTTAACCCTAACATTGTATTTCTTCTTCTTCTTCTTCATTATAGACAATTCTGTTTGTTCTTTAACCACCAAAATGGCCATCACTCCTGCGCTTCTTGGGTCGTGCTAAGCTTCTCCTTCCTGCTGGAAATCGATCGCTCGCTACTTTTGTTGTACAAATGTTCTTCATTCTATCACAATGTATTCATTCCATCCTTGCCTTCTCTTGTATTTGCTAAAATAAATATCAAAATTCAATTATACTACTAAAATAACATAATAATCAAGCTTACGTAGTGTAAGTTTGATAATATTTGCACTTGATAAATATTAAACTATTGCAGAAAGTATTATTAAGATTAACTTACACAGAAAGGTGATTTATAGTTGTGAATAGGATTGCAATAAATTTTTGCACATCTATGTATACTATTAAAATTTAGTTACCATAAGGTACTTCTTTTTTCTGACTAAACACCTTACCTGGAGTCAAAGAGCTGAAAAACCAACTTCAAGAATCTTTAATTCTAAAAAATTTTATATTTACTCACTTGATTTTTTCCTCATTTGTCATTTTATAGCTTAAAAAATACGAAAGTAATTTTATTTCATAAATATACACAATACAATAAGGTGCAGCTTTTCTACAGAATATAGATTGCCGCGGTAAGTAGGCGGGCTAGGGAGGGATGTGGAACTGACTTCACGAATCGAACAGAGTCGCATGATGAATAAAATAAGTCATCTTTTAGTAACGTTTTCTTCACATATTGTTTCGAGGAAAAGCTTGAAATAAAACAATTAAGTAGGTTCCTGTCTGATCTGGATATTTCAAATAGACGGACTGCTTCTTCCGGTAAATTCGAATTCTATAGCGCGAACGCGCAAAAGTAACTGAAATATCTATATAAAAAAGTAATTGGCTATCTACTAAAGAAGCTATTCTTAATAAAATCGATAATTTTAATAAACGAGTGACTGACTTATAAGCAGAAAAAATTTTATTTTATTTAATAAACATTTATGTGTTATTGACTGATCTTGGTGTAATCTACGGGAAAGTAAAGCTAACTCGGTAAGTGATTTAATTGAAAAAGTAGAAGCTTTGAACCATTGCTTAAGTTTTTACACAGTAATATCTTAACACTCCCTTGCCACTTAAAGACCTAACAAATAACAGATAAGAAAAAAATAAACTTTAAACACGTCGTGTGTAGTATTTTTAAAAATATATCGAGTGATGTCACTATTCTAATGAATTTGGTACACACAATGACTTTAACCTACAAGAATTCAGCTCCTATAAACTTCCCGAATGTACCCCCCTTCCCCCCGCCCCGGATAATAGACTGCAGTCTCGGCACTACCACTGTACAATCTCACGAGCCGCCACTAGTTATTAGGAATAATATTATTGAAATTAGATAACTGAGATTATTACCAGATTATTATCACCACTTTCAATGTGGAACTGATACCAAAATGGCGTATAACTACCAATATACAGGAGTAGTAGTAGTAGTAGTAGTAATTTGCATTGCAGACACATTTTTAGTAAGAATACGGTATTTTTTGACAACTTTTAAAATGATGTAGTAATGTAGAGTTTCCTTGAGATCTAAGGAAAAACAGGTTCGTTTTTTTAATTTGGCAGTAAACAAATATGCTTTTATAAAAAATTCTTTACAATATATACTTTCGTTTAGTACACCACACTTTATAAGTGACCCCACAAAAACATCTAAAGGGGGAGACCTTGCCGGACAAGTAATAGGTCGATCTATCCATCATAATGGAAAAACATTATCTAGCTCATTTCTCGCTTGACGGCTTGTTACGGGCGAATCGACCTTTTTCGACGACCCGTAACCAGATTGATGGAAAAAGGCCTACAGCTTAGCTCAGAGGAGTAGGGGAAGTTCGTGAAAATCTCTTATGGGAGAAAATCGTTAGTTGTGTACAGGGTAAGTCAAAATAAGTGGGCGCCACAAGGCCGAGAAGCCAACGGCTTACGGGAATGGAACCTACCTTTATTGTGCCTCCTCCTATATATATATTTGGAGCTTGCAAAATTTTTAGATCATGTATAATCCACATATGATATCGTCGTATGAAATGCACGTTTACTAAGAAGTTTGGCAGAATTTCTTTCACAAATTTTTTTTAACATGTATTCGCCCGTTCAGTAGGCTCATATGTTATACATGGTATTTATAGCAAAATGTATAATAATTACTTACAATGACTTTTGAGGAGGTTGGGTTTCTCTTACGTTATCTGTTACTGTTACTGTTACTACTGCTATCTTCGTCAGATGAAAGTAGATCTTGAGGTAATTTTCGCTTGAGTCTAGTGTGGATATATCTTCTGCCGAGATTGTAATGTATATCTCCTTCAAAGAAGCTGATTTTTCTGAAGAACTTTTTGGCGCTTTCACTAATATATTCTTGAAATTGTTGATATTCCTAACTTGTAGTGGAGTTGGGTATTTCGAATGTACCATGGGGCGTTGACGGCAATCCGCAGAATTTTGTTTTGTAGTTTTTGGAGTTTCGCTCGTGTTTCGTCGTGTTGCTCCAGATCGGTTATGCGTAAAGGGCTATCGGTCTGATTAGGCATTTGTACATTGTTTTAGCGTTGACTTCCTGTTGATTAAGGGATATAGTTGTGCTAGTCTAGCGAAGCTTTGGTTCAATTTGTAATTAACGTGAAGCTTCCATGTCAGTCGGGTGTCCAGCAGTACTCCTAGATATTTTACAGCTGCGTTTGTGAGGTTCCATTCAATATCATTGTTATGTATTTGAATATTAGTGGAGTTCTTCCTAGAGTGAAAATCTTTACTTCACATTTGATGGGATTAATTTTAATATTCCATTTATTAAACCAAGAACATGTTTTGTTGATTGCGATCTGAAGTTGTAAGAAGGCTGGAGTAAGATCCCTGTTTTAAGTTAAGATGGCCGTATCGTCTGCAAAAGTTACTAGAGTTGCGTCAACTACTGCCATTGCGGACGTGAATATGTTGAATAGCAGTGGTCCTAGGATTCTGCCTTGTGGAACACCTGCATTAATGCTTTTTGTTTTTCAGACACCGAGGAATTTATTTTAACGGCGAACGTTCTTTTTTCGAAGAATGAGAATATTATTGCCTTGAGATAGTTGGGCATGCTTAATCGACCCAAAAAATTAACATAAGTTTGCCATTCAATCGCGGAGGTAGAATAAGGAGTTCAATTAAGAAATCGCCAATAACACCACACCAGACATTAATAAAAAAGTCTCTGTTAGTAGGAATCCACTCTAATGGAATGGGCATTTTCATCTGACTAAACATAAGACGTAAATTGATACGCTACATTAACTTCCAGTAATTCATTCCAAAGCAATCCTAATGGCTATTCGAAAAAATGTCTTTTTATTTTGAAACTTTCTTCGCCCATAACATTCCTGGAGAGCATTTCCGAACAACTGTTTATATGGATTTTTTTCTTTTTTTGGACCCTTACGTGGGGACACCACTTCATGGTACACCCTGTATATAGGATTGCTCCTTCAAAATACGAAGAAAATTGAAATACATATTTTAGTAATTAAGCAACAAAAGTGTAAGCACATGTATTTTCACTTGGTGAAGAGCAAATCTTCAGAGGCTTATGTCAGTCGGAGTTAGTTTAGGTAGTCTCAGAGAATTCAAAGTTTCTACTGAAGATGGCCGCTTAGGTGTCACAATATGTATTTAGATGTCCTAACTAATGTTATGATAATGAGTAATTGTCAAATTTTATCGGAAGGATTATACAAAGTATCAAAAAACTTAATTTATGAGTAAACAAATGTTGAATATAAATTAATGAACAGTTTGAAAAAAAATATGAGGTTTCAATATTAAATTAAAAAATATACTAACAGAAAGTTTAACTTACGTTATGCATATATTTTCGAAAAATATGTACTAATCACAGATTTTAAAAAATATTTTAATAAGTTTAGCATTTTTTTTTGCAAAAAATAAATTTCGTCAAAATATAAAAACTCAAAGTTTTAAATTATAGATATATAGTACACATTTTCAAAAAATATTTAATTTTAGAATTATAAACAGATAATACAATGTTTAAAGTAAATTATTTAAACATTTCCAAAATATTGGTAATTTTAAAATTTCATTCTGAAACAACATATTTTTGAAAATGTATTACTAATTTACTTAAAATTTTTGTTTGTGTAAATTACATTTTTTTTCGTTTTGAAGCTTTTTATTTTTTGTAATATCTATATAACTTACTGTGAACATTAAGTTATTTGTATTAAATTTCTAACATAATTTTTTGAAAATGTTTACATAACCTAACTTAAAACTTTGGCTGTGTTTTATATATTTTTTTTTATATCTAAATTCTAATCTCATTTTTGAAAAATATTTAATACACCTATTTCAGCTTTATGTTATGTAATTTGAAAATTTTGACATCCTTTTTTTTGAAAATGGGTACATAACGTCTTGTTCGAATTCGAATTTTTTTATATCTAGAATCTAATTCATTTTTGAAAAATATTTACATAACCTATTTCAAGCTTTATGTTATGTATTTTGAAAATTTTGACATCCTTTTTTTTGAAAATGGGTACATAACGTCTTGTTCGAATTATTATTTTTTAAACAAGAAAATAAATATAAAATATGTTGTCAAGTAGGATTGAATGGAGACGGCGATTTAAGTGTACAAACTTTGAAAAACACCTATACATGTATTTTGGCTGCCTACGCTGCCATCTTCAGTAGGAACTTGCACTAACTAAAGTAAATTGGCTGAGGAATACCTCCTGAGATAAGTCTTTCACCAATTCAACAATGGAGGTCCAATGATAATTAATTATCAGAAATTAGAAATTTTTTCATCTCCAAAATTCAAAGCTAACCAACATTTTTTCGCACGAAACGGTGCAACAAGTTCGTAATTTCAACATTACATTGATCACAACCAAACTGGTAACCAGAATTTTAATTGATCAAATCGCAACAGCCTTTCCGGACACACCAAATAATAACGAACAAACATATTTTATCATTGCAATTTTTCCAAATGCTTTCTACCAGCACAAAAGTGTCACTTATAGCCTTTAAAGAAACCCCAAAATGACATTACGCCACCCCAAAGCGATAAATCACAGCCATTCGACAATCTATGCCAAATTGGTAACGTCGTTGTGTGTAACAGTTGATCGCGGATGCATCCGAGTGGGAACCCCTGGTTACGCGTACTAATTATGGCAATTTTCACCCCCTAGCTTCATGATGTTACTGGATATGACATTTGATAGCAGTACAAGGGAACGCTATAAAGGAGCTTTTGGTGTTTATTAACCCGCCCTCGGGGATATATGATATCAACCATTAAACTATTACCTACAGGATTTCAAAATTTTTCACTTAAAAATATTGTTTAACAAAATAACACATGGAAATAGCTTCTTGGGCAACATATTTAACTAACATTTAATTCTGCGGATAAAATACTTCAGCAGAAGCTCATAAAAGTCAACCCATAAACCATAACATTTCCTATTTCCTAAACATAACCAAAACCACGAGTTAACCAGAAACACATGATAGCCCTACTCAATCTCAACGAAAATGCTTCTACATCTCTTCAAGTCCTTTCTGTCTAACCCAAATCCATTCCTATGCTTCTTCCTCATGTGCAAACTTAAACACAACCCCAAAGAAGATAGAAATCTGAGAACCGTCTTCAGGGCGGTCCTCATGGGCCATTTGAATTTTAAACTCCATCCGCAGATGACTTATTCCGCTTGTGCAATTAAAAGCGCGGCTGCGTTCGTCTCCCTTCGACTGAAGGTGCATGTTCCTAGGCGAGGATGGTGGAGAATCGTCAGAAACGTATGGAAAAATGCAAGTTGCGCGTTGCGGATGTCGTCCAAGGTCGGCAGAGTGGCGCCAAGACGGCTGCACGCCGAATTAGATGCACCACCGTTTTTTCTTTCTATGATTTATAGCTCACAGACATGCATGCTCGTAATTTACTATACGGTTTAATTTACGCGGCCAGTAATAAATTGTTTTGTTTGCAAACCTTTTTTATAATTGACTTTTTAATTTAGCGCGAAGGGATGAAAATTAATTTTAAAGTTATCGGTGCGTTATGCGAAACGTGCAATGAGCTGTACTGAAGAATGGAGATAACAATGGTGAAATAACAGCTAAATTAATTTACAAAAATATTTAAAGTATCTCTAACATTGCAGAAGTTTTAAACAAACTTACTTCGTTTTTATAATTATTGTGATAAGTATTTTTTCGTTTAAAAAATCTAAAGGGTGGGATGAATATCCTAGATAGATAATTCTAAATTGCGTCACCTCTTCCCAATCATTTTGCAGCAACATAGAAAATTTAGAAAATATGAATTTATTATATCGCCTAGAAGAAGCAGTAACCAGCTTTCCTTCCTGTTTAAATCTTAGCTGAAAATCTTTAAAGTACCATGATTACGTTTTTGGCACAAGCACAGTCAATAAGTTTCCGTGATATTCGTATTGATATTCAAACAACTTAATAGAAGAGAAAAAAAAGGTTACCGATAAGCTACGATTGATAAGCAGTTACAAACTGCATTGGTGAAGTACTTATTTTTAGAAATTTTCCTTAGCCAAAGTTTTATCGCCTAATTTCATCAGCCCTAACTGAAGAAGACAACCCAGTTTCCCAAATACTTACCTATTCAGATGTATTAAACGACATCAAGAGATGAGTTTTTTTCTTGTTGTAGGTGTTCTGCATCTGAGATTCGAACTGCTCTGCTTGTTAGTTTTTATCACAGTTGCTTTCTGCATCGGGTGAATTTGCATTTAAATACCTGTCTGTATGTGTTTCCTTTCTGTAAACTACAACAAGAAAAAACTCATCTCTTGGTGTCCTTACAACAAAATGGTTATACAGCCACAGAAATTCAGAGAGCAATCCGCAATGTGGAACAGCCCAAGTCTAAGGAGGAACTGGCACCTCCGGAAGGCTTAGCTTTTCTACCTTACAGTAAAGGCACTACTGATAAGATTGGGCATGTTCTTAGAAGGTACAGCATAAAGACAGTCTTTAGGACTAATGAAACTTTGGGAAACGGTTTCAGATCCGTAAAGGATCATATATCAAATTTAAAATCAGCC
>JABXWE010042946.1:0-29577 GCA_014611495.1 Limonius californicus | reverse complement strand
TTGTGGTAAAATATCAAGTCGTTCAAAAATTAGTTGGGGGGGGGGTTACTTTATAGACACAGGGTATACGATATTAAATGTTTGTACTTATTTGTACTAATTTGTAAAATAACCGTATAGGAAAAAATCATTTCCGATAAATATGATGATATGGTTAGTCAATTCCTTGTTCCTTTAGTTTTGTATAAACTCTCTATTTTATGGCGTGCCTGTAGAGCAATGCACAAATACAGGGGGCCTACTGTTTAACGCGGAGTTCAAACCACGGAAAATGTCTTACACATCTTCTCCAGAGAAGATGCTCTTAGTAGAAGTACCTCGGTGGTTTGCTTGTCCCTTCTGACGGCACAAAACCATGAACCTAAGATAGAACTCAGGTGCATCAACTCGCACTAACAGCTGCTTCGAACAGTATACTATCCTGACTATCTTTTCGTAACTTCACATATTACTCTTTGCAGTTTGACAATTATTATTTAATTATGTGGATGGGGTACAACTAAATAATAAGGTATAGAAATCATAGACCTAAAAAACAAGGGGATGTACATAATACGGCGGAAAGCAAACTTACCTCTTAGTGTTGTACGTCCTCATTGGTAAAAGCAGCGTTTATTTTGGGCCCATGACGTTTATCTTCTGAGTAAATTATCTTTATTCTTCTTCTTCTTCTCCTTCGAGTTCTTTATCTCTTGCGGGACGTAACGGTTTTCTCTTCTATGCCTGTGTTGCGCGTTTAAAATGCCACAGACATAGAGGATCTACAGCTTGTTATGTTCATTTAAATTGAGCCACTCTGTTTAGATTAGAGCCGTACTCTAATTTCCGCTTCATAGGAATTGGGATTCTGTTTTAATGACCCCTTTTAGGTTGATTGCAATTTTCACTAATTTTAAATATTTAATTTATGATGAGGCCACTTTCGAGCGCTAGATATGTTTGTTAACGGTGACCAAAACATTTCCGAGAATTTCTTTGTTAGCGGCGCTAGTCTTCTAGATATTGCCTTTTGAGTTCTTCTCGGAAAACGTACGTGTCAATTTCGTTCTAGAACAAATTAGGCTCGGTATTTGTTTGCGGCGAGGAAAGGTTCAGTAGGCGCTAGACTCTTGGATCGAAACGACGTCCTTTGTTTCCTGATAACGGGTCTCTTCGCGGCTCCTCTGCTAAATCGAGTTTTACCGTATCATATTTTGCCTTGGGCAAAAAGAGAATCTCGACGAAGTCGGATCTAAATAAATATTAGCAGTGTTAGCCTTGGGTACAGAACAATTAAGTGTAATTGTTCTTTCGATTCATTCGGATACAAGCGAATTAAACCCCTGAAAGTTGTGCTTCGTAGAGCTGTTCCAATCGTCTGAACCCTAGTGGAAGTAATCTAATTCCCAAGGCCGTACCAACAAATGTTTCATCCCAAATTTTTCTGAAGTAGTCGTCTACCTTTTTTCCGGACCTGAAAATACCCCAGACGGTACCTGCATCTGGAAAACAGCCCCCAAAATTGTGCTTGCCGTCACCGGAAGTCAAGGTAAAGGGCCTACTTTTTTGTGTGTGGTGGAAAAAAACTCCTTTTAGCGTTAACTTGCAAAATTCGAAGCGATTGAACTTTTTTTTATGTAACAAGAAGCGACCTTCAATCACCGATTGTCCTTCTTTGTATTACTAAATGTAAAGAGTAATTATATATATTGTGTTATTCGTGTAAAATCCGACGCCACTGGCCACGTAGTCGTTTGGACAATTTAAATAACGTACGCCAGCGACGGCCAGTCCCTCCTCTTGAGCGCTCAAATTAACTATTTGTAATATAGAGCTATTAAAATCACCATTTGTTGTCATTCTTTTGTATTGTCATTTCCAGTCATTTAATTATATGTGTTTTAAAATTCTTTATATCTTTTATTATTTTGTATTTGTATTTGTGTGTGCATGAATTTTGCAAACTTTCTAAACAGGAGGGAGGCACCATAAAGGTGAGTTCGATTCCCGTAATCTGTCTGCTTCTCGGCCTTCCACGAGAACCTACAATCAGCTGTGATTTGGAAGGTGGCGTCCACTAATTCTGACCTACTCTGTACACAATCAGGAAGATTTCCCCCCATAAGCGGTTTCCGTTAACCACCCCTACTCCTCTGAGCTAAGCTGTAGGCCTTAGACGTCCTCAGGTACAACGCGAACCAGGATATAACGAACGCTTACAACATAAATGTTCGGATTGCGTACTGTATTTTATTTCACGTGTATAGCGAGTGATGTTTATCCCAGAAATAATGATCAACTATTTTTGCTTACTTACTTACAAAGTTTTTCCAAATATATTTCTAGAGGTTTTATAATTCGTAAACGGACAAGTTTCCCGAATTTTTATAGGTTGAATGCTTCAACTTGCTCTTATATTTACCTGCTTAATGATGAATCACAAAAGGTTTAACCAATGCACTATATATACTTAATACTTAAATTTATAACGCTTTTGGAATTACATACTGCTTTCCTATCCTTAAATGACACTCTAGTAGTGACAAAATAGTAATTCTATAATATTTAAACCACTAAAAAAAACGAATGATCAATGAAAAAGCATCTAACATAGCATGTAATAACCGTGTAAGTGCATCTAAGTCGGTCGTGGACTAGAGGTCAGCACATTGGACTTCTACTGAAGGTCCGAGGTTCAATTTCCAGTACCGGATCATCGGATTAGTAACGGTCGTTCTCTATCTCCCAAGGCAATGACAGATAGCTAGTCTTCCTAGAAAATTTATTCTGAAGTAGAAGTGTTTACACTTGCCGTGATTCGGAGCCCACGTTAAGCTGTAGGTCCTGTATGTTTGTGATACTTTAAAACGCGCAATACAGGCATAGAAGATAAGATGGCTACGTCTCGTATAAGATAAAGCACACCAAGAGGAAGAAGTGCATTTACGTATGCATTTGATTTTTAACTAATAAATAATGACTATTCTAATTAGATTTTTCGAAATTGTTAAGCGTGAATTCCTGCTGATAACAGATATAGCATTTCCAGTATTGTAAAGGTATGTATTTATGTAATTTTCTGGATATTACGTATAATGGATACAGTGAGCAAATACTAGCATTCCGAATGTCTTACTATAATCGAGTTGGACTGCATTTTGGAAACAAGTAAATTAGTGGATGGCTACTAGTGTAAGGTTGCCATAATCGTACCAGTTCCTAAATCGTAGCACCACTATTTTTGACAGAAGTATTGCATTATTTCGCCATTTATGATGGTTTTAAATAACCTAATTTTGTATAAACTAAGCTTCATAAATTTGGTTCGCATACCAGCAGTCAAATATTCACAAGACGCGTTAATAGATATGGTGCAAGTGTCATGTAGTTTTTGTGAGTAGTTTGTAAGCGGATATTGTTCTATCTACAAGGTAATAAAAACGTTTGTTGCTTTAGTGCAGAAGTGCATTGAATAAGGAGTATTTTGCTATAAATTTGATAAGTTCTAAATTCAGCTTCTTAAGGTTAACTGCATTTTAATTGTTGCAAAGGATGTTGCTTATATCGTACAGGGGTGGAGTTCCCAAAATCGTACCTGTACGATTTAAGCAACTAGTAGTATTTACCAATACAAAATTACAGATCGGAAAGTCGTTCAGTGAACAAAGACCATCAGCAATACCCTCAACCTTCAACCAGCGGCTTAAGTTATTCAGTGAACACAGAAAAGTTTTTAGAAGATCTACGTATAATTCAGGATTCTGATTCGAAATCATCAGCCAGTCATTTAACTGGTATCATTCATTATATGCGCCCTTTACCAACACCAACAAGAAAACATAACTTACGTCTGCAAAAAGGTGCTCAGAAGGCAAGAGTTTTAACGTCAAATCCATACAAAAGTGACAAAAACAAGCGAATAAAAAGAAAAGTCCAGCAAAGAAAGTTTCAGGAAACAAAGCCCTTAAAAATAAAAAGGCCATCTCTGCAAAATCAGAACCAAATACTAAAAAAACCTATTTCAGGAAGGTAAAATAATTGAAGCCAATCAAGGTGACTGGTTCTGTTTTCTGTATGAGGAGAGGTGTATAGAAAATATAGTACAATGTGTTACTTGCAAAAAGTGGACACACGAGACGTGTGCAGGGATAGCATCCACTGGAGTCTCGTACACATGCGATTTGTCCCAATAAGTACTACTTGTAAGTATTACTTCTGAATGTTATAAGTAGTCATTTTGTATTAATAAGGAAACAATATAAGGTACCTTAACCAAGTATGGGCACTCTTCCAAATATGGACACTAGTCAAAAAAGTTAGTAACCAATCGTAGCAAAATATTGCAGCATGTGCCTTAGCAGGGATCTTATACAACTGTAAGTATACAAAAAATTCCGTCATTACTCGCTAGAGGGCACTCAGTAATATTTTTAATCGGAAACACTTTGAAGTGGTCCTATTAGACATTTAAATTTATTTCTGTATTATGAATGTGTATTTCGAAACTTGTAAGAAATGAAATGTTCCAAATATGGGCACTAAAGTGATTGCTAAATATGGGTAGTGCTCACATTTAGAACACGTGTGGCACCAGAATATGCCGAAAATGTCACAATTGTGTCTTGTGGAAATGCTCCGGGTCAGGTAATTCCACCAGTTGTTCTATTTAAAGGGCAGAGAAATAAGTCTGAATTTTCAGAGAATTTACCACCTGGGGTCAAAGCATTCATGACAGCAAAAGGCAGCATGACTTGTGATACTTTTGTTAAGTGGACTGAACATTTTGCACAATATAAACCTCCTGGAAAAGTGCTTTTGATTTTTGATGGAGCAAAATCTCATCTCGATGCAAATATTGTTGAAGCTGCAGACACTCATGAAATCACATTATTATGCCTTCCGAGTAACTGCACGCATAAATTTCAGCCGATGGACATATCGGTGTTCTGTTCTTTCGAATACCATTGGGACGATGAATTGCAGCGGTATTGGGGTCTTAATTCTGGTAGAAAATTAACAAAATCTAGTTTTGGTATTGTATTTTCAACAGTTTGGCCAAAATCTACAACCCCCTCTAACGTGTCAGCAAGATTTCGGGCAACTGGTATATACCCTTTTGACCCAACAGTCATACCAGAAACGGCATTTGCACCTTCAACACTATCAGAGAGACCTTTAGAGAACCAACATAATGCAAATCCCCCTGCAAACTTTAATAGCTCCAATACCCTCTAATGCTGATTTTCAACAAGCGCTGGCTTTAGAACTGACAAGAGAACAAGAGGTTGATGGTCCAGGTACGTCTACTCCAAAGGTCGTCCTCATCGAAAACGGCTCCGACGTGTTTCATATGACGACAGTTCAGATGATGAGAATAAATGGCAACCATCAGAGTCTCCTTCTTCTGAAACCAGTGAACCATCGGACGATGAGTTGGAGGCTAACAAGACTAAATCGTTTACTGACATGTTGAAAACCCCAGAGTTACCTGCTAAGTCCAAAGCACCACCAAAAAAGGCATTAAACTATCGAGCTTCAAAGTTATAAAATCGTTGTTTGCGGAAAAGGACTCTTTAGCGCAAAAGGCAAAGTCCTCAATTACCAAGAAAAAAGCGCCTCGGTCCAAACAACAAAAAGCCAATTTAGATAAAGCAACGTGCAGTGGCATTTCAGTTCCTCGGAAAGAACCTTGGTACTGTCCCCTTTGCAAGGAAGATGAGCAGAAAGACTTGAGGCAGCGTACCATTTGCCAGACTTGGGTTCACGAAGAATGCTGTGGGCTGATAGCCAAAGATGTCACACCCTCTTTTAGGTGCCCAACATGCGAAGACAGTGACTAAACAAATTTAATTGTGCAACTTAGACTTTTTAATATCGCAAGTTTTCAAGTTTCTTTTAATTATTAAGAATTACATTATTGTTATTAAATCGTTTCTCTTTAGTTTTTTTGAGGGTGCCCCTATTTAGAACACGATGCTCCTAATATGGGCACCTGATTAATTTTTTATGTGTCATTTTTTGGAAATATTGATACAGTTTTTGCAAATTTTTTCCAAGATTCTGTATTCCTAAAGAACAATCTTAATCTTGAATAATAAAGCTATTAATCAATAAAATGCTTAGGGATGCCCATATTTAGGTTACTTACCTTATATTTGATTAAAAGTTTGTTTAATAACATTTTTCCTGCAAATATCTACCTATAATAAATACAGTTGTACGGTTTAGGCAACCGCTGGTAAGATTGAGGCAACTGGTTTTCGAAATCGTACCAATTACAAGGTTATACAGATATTAAAACCAGGGCCACACGTTTATAGTTATAAATTTGAAAAAATATCTATCTTGTAGCTAAATAACTACAGCACATAGTGTACTATTTACTTTTTGTAAGAATTTTGTTCCTACCTTATAAAAAAATAAAATGCAAAAAGTGGTACGATTTCTGCAATCTTACTCTATAAGTTAGCCGTCAATATTGTAATTTATTTACTAGCGGAGTGGATAGGCTCCCTTTTTTAAATAATATACATACGCCTTTGGCGTTTCAGAGTGTTTCCATCCGAAACCGTTGTTGTTCCCCTCAAACTTGTTGTGCTCTAATATGAACGGAACACAATTAATGTTCATTAACGCATTAGGGCTGTAAAGAAGCCCATATTTTAACAGTTTAACTTATACCCTTAACATTTTCTTTAGAGAAGAAGAGCTTATTTTAAAATAATTTGACTTTATTGGATGTTGCTACCTATTATACGTAGTTAGACAGAAAACAATGAATTTTGAATTAGCTGCATCCTTGCATCGCTAAATTGATAAAATAAAATTTATTCCAATCGATAAATATAATATAACCAAGAAAATTAAAAGTTGTATACATTTGAAGATCAATTCCATATAAAATTTTGCACAATTGATTTCAGGAGTATGTGCTTGCTTCCTCTGCAAACCTTTCACAGACATCTTCTATTGGAGCGCGATACACTTCCCAAATACTCGCCGGAAATAAAGTACACAGAAGTAAGACCTTATTCTTTTTTGCATGTTTTAGCATTCACAAAAATAAAAATGTGTTGCAGAAAACTATTAATTTAACCTAGACTAGGTATTTCTGAGTTAAACTCTTCGCCGTTTTCTTACTCATGCTGAACATAACATTGTAAACATTAAAATAATAATAAGTCAGTGGTGAAGGAGTGCGATGTCCGCTCGGATGTAATTATTTCGGCGCGATGGGATCTCGTGAGAACAGGAAGTGGAATGACGTCACTGCACAGGTGTAGGGGTTTTAACCTGCCACTCATTATACTCTTCTAAATAGTAGGTGTATGCCTCGCCCTTATTTACTGTGATTATCATGTCTGAATTCCTAATACTTATAATTGTTGACGAAGGTCCTTCTATGAACTAGCCTGCTAGCGATGAGGAAAAAAAATATTCCGTTGGTGAAACTGTGCAGACGGATCTGAAGGTAGCAACTAATGTTTTTTACTTTACATTTCTAACAGCTTATCTTAGGAATCGCTGGATGAAGCTTGTTGCTACTGTATGACATATCTAGAGTCGAAGTGGAAGTTTCAATTTACAAAGTTCATTGCTATTATTTTTCTGATGCAACCTATTAAAAAAACTATCCGATTTAATTATTTAATGATTAACAACTAAACCAGTAGCATACAATATTCCACCTTAACAAGAATGTGATTTCCATGGTAAAATATAGTTTTTTTCGAGAGATGTCGATGCTAAATTAGCGGATGAGTATAAATACTATAAAATTACAAGTTCTAATTCTAGAAAATTTAACATAGAAAGCATAAATAGTATAGATGTAATTATAATATTATTTATTAATAATTTCAACACGTATTTGTAGTTTGATATACACTTCGTTTCATATGAAATGCACCACCCATTAAAAATAAAGCTACAGGTTTGAAACTTTGCTAAAATAATGTTTCATTATTGTGTCCGAAATGACCACGTTTTCATAAAAAAAATTTACATTTATAAGAAAACAATAACAACAACGAAAACAAAACTAATAATGTGTAAAATCGTCATGAACAGCAATGCAAGCATTTACTCGTCGTGGCATGCTTTCTATCAAGTGGTTTATGTTGTCCTGAGGTACCTCACTCCATATATACTCAAGTTGGTGTCTCGCTTTTCTGAGTCGTTAGGAGCTCTTGGCAATAACCTTAGTCGCCGGCCCATCATGTCCCAAAGATGTTCGATAGGCGATAAGTCCGGTGATCGTGCAGGCCAGGGCAACATTTGCAATTGTGCTTGTTGGAGCTACGTTCTGGTAATGTTTGCAGTGTGTGGACGTGTGTTATCCTTTTGGAAAATACCGTTTGGCAACATTTGCATGAATGCTACTAACACCGGTTCCAGGACATTATGAATATAGCGATGACTATTTAAAGTGCCTGAGACGAACACAAGAGGTGATCTTCTACTGAAACAAAACGCAACCCAAACCATAACCCCAGGTGTTAAAGATGTCTTTCAACAAACTCTAGATTTCGTTGTTCTCATCGATATCGACGTACCTTCCTACGGCCGTCATTTGCCCACAAACAAAATCTTGATTCGTCACTGAGGACAATGTCGTTCCATTGCTGATTCCAATGCTGCCGCTTTTAACATCAAGCAAGCCTAATAGCCTTGTGATGTGCAGTTAAAGGGACCCGTTGGAATGGAAAAGAAGAGATTCTTCTGTAAATTGTGGCCATTGACACACGGCGGTGAAGAGCTCGCATCTAGTCTACAGCAACATACCTTGTTGTTTAAAAGCGGTCTCGTGTAGCCATTCTTCGAAGAAGTCGATCTTCACGAACATTGCTGCTACGTGGAGGTGTAGCAACTGGACGATGTCGCTGAATGCCTCTTCTGACCAAGGAGACCATATTCGTGCAACTGTAGTGTGGTCCCGATTTACCCTTCTACCAATTTCACGAAAAGAAAGTCCAGTTTCTTTCAAGCCGATAATTCGACCTCTATCAAAATCGGAAATGTGGTTAAAATTTCTACGTTGTCTTACTGGAGGCATTTTAAAACATTAATTCTGTCACAAAATGTAACAAAATTTCTAAACAACTAATTAATGTTCACTAGATATTATTATGTTTCTAAGCAACAAGTTGATGAGAGACAGTAGACGAACACCACATCCACTTGATTTTTTTAATGGAAATAGTGATCATTTCACACGCAATAATAAAACATTATTTTAACAAATTTTCAAAAGCGTAGCTTTATTTTTAGTGGGTGGTGCATTGCATATGAAACTGAGCATATATTTGATATAGTGACATGGTACGAGTTATTTCTATTTGCCGTTAGTCTCATCCAACCAAATCCAGCCACTTTTTTCAAGTCATCAGACCATCGCATTTGAGGACGTCCTCTTCCTCTTTTTGCCGTCCAAGGTCTCCAGTGTGGTATTTCCTTATTCCATCTTGTGTCTGCCTGCCTCATGTTATGGCCAGCTCATCTCAATTTCAGTAAAGCTGTGTGTTCTATCACGTCAATTATTTTTGTTCTCTGTCGTATGTCTTCGTTTGTAATTCGGTCTGATAGTTTCACCCTGAGCATCTGCCTTTCCATCGCCCTTTGTGTTTTTGCCAGCTTATTCACGATATTTCTCGTCAAGGGCCAAGTCTGAGCACCGTATGTCAGCACCGGGAGTACGCATTGATTATATACATTCCTCTTTAACTATAGAGGTATTTTTTTATTTTAGAAATAACTGGAGAAAAAAGGGGAGGCCTATATCCAATATTGGATGGAAGAGGGCTAAAGAAGAAGCAGAAGACATGGTACGAGTATATTATTGAAACCAATACAGGTAAACTTGTGTAATATTGAGACTGGCTGTAATGTCGAAAACTCAAACGTCGACTGCAAAAAAGGTTGAAGTACATACGTCGAATACGAAAATGTCGCAAGGTCGTACGAAATATTATCGATTACGAATATGTCTTGATGAAAATTATGACAGAAACCCCGAATGTAATAATGTCGAATGCAATATTATCAAATACAACAAGATCAAATAGGAATAACGTAGAATGAGGATAATGTTAAAAACCGCAAATACCATAATGTTGAGGACAAAAATCTATGAAACAACGTCGAATGCAAAGTTATTAAACAAAATAACATCTAATACAAAAATGTAGAAAAAATCATGAAAAATGATAAAAATATCTAATATAGTAATGTCGAATAACAGAACATCGAATTAAAATAATGCCGCATTGCAAAAACGTCGAATAAAATCTATCAAATAGATATTACGTCGAATGACGGAAACATCGAATACAACGATGTGCAGTAAAGAAAAATCTTTGATCTTTGTCCAAGTATGCTATTTTATGTTTGGTGTATTCAATAGTTTTAACAATCGATAATTTGATTTCCATATTATTTAGATGATATTTCCGCCATTCGTCATTGTTTATGATCAAAATTTGTTAATCCGACGTTATTCAGCATTTTTGTATTTTATAGTTTTATATCTGATGTTACTGCGGTCGATGTTTAATGACGTTATTTTTATTTAATCGGTTTGGATTAGACATTCTTGCAGTCGACTTTTTATTCGATGTTATTGCATTTGAAGCGCCAGCGTGGCCAACGAGTTCAAATCCCCGACTCTATGCCTGATGCAAGGCCTTATCCTTAATTCTCAGAGCTCCAATCGCACCATTGGGCTTCTACGAA
Source organism: Limonius californicus (assembly GCA_014611495.1). Taxonomy (NCBI): domain Eukaryota; kingdom Metazoa; phylum Arthropoda; class Insecta; order Coleoptera; family Elateridae; genus Limonius; species Limonius californicus. Next base: position 18,867 of record JABXWE010042946.1, on the reverse strand, counting down.
CTTCTTCAAATTTTCTCTGTTCTGTGCTCTATCTCTGCCCACGACATATTACTTTCGTCTATCTCTCTGTTTGTACTATTCCATGTTGCTGTTGGTCTACCTTGTTTCCTCGTCCCTTCTAGTTGGCAGTCTAGAGCCTGTCTTGCTGTGTCATTCCCAGTCCTGCTTAATGTATGGCCTATCCATTTCAATTTCGTCCTTTTTATTGTTTCTGCTATTAGTTCCTGCTTAGTCCTCCGCCACAGTTCGCTATTCGTTATTCGTTCTGGCCGGAATATTCGTAATGTTTTCCTAAGGCACCTATTTGTAAAAGTTTGTATCTTTTGTATACTGTTACTATTTGTCCACGTTTCGGCACCATATAATAGGATATCCTTTACGTTAGTATTAATATTCTTACTTTCGTCTCTACTGACATTCTTTGAACCCCCATATTTTTGCTAGCCTCTGTAGAAAGCGTTATGTCCATTTTTTAGTTTCGTATTTAATTCCTCTTCTATTTTTCCATGCTATTAATCACACTTCCAAGATAACCGAATCTTTCAACACTATATTTTTTCTCTTTCTATTGATATACCTGCCTCTCTTGTTTCTTCTGCATGTATTTCTCTGATAGTAAGCGTATATCACCCGCGAATTCAAGATCTTCAAGTTGGTTGAAGACGTTCCATCTTATACCTGCTTTATTCTTGGTAGTTTTCCTCATTACCTAATCTACGATAGAAAAAATATGGTTGGCGACAATATACAACCTTGCCTTACTCCGCTATTTATGTTTATTTTTCAGTTAGGTCGCCATTAGGCACATTTCTTGCTGCATGATTAAACACTGGAATATATTTCGATGGAATTCCATAGTACCTCATTATTTCCCATATTCTCCTCCTATTTACCCGATCGAATGCCTTCCCGAAGTCAATGTAATTTATATATATAGATAAATCGGCTTTTAGTAATTCCGCTGTGATGCTATCTATGCCCGCCGTTTTTCCGTTCTTCAACTGTTTGGTTGCATTCACTAGCTCTTCCCTACTACATTCCGTTGTAATTATGTTCAATGTTGGTTTCCCATCTTCGCCTTCAATTTCGCCTTCTACGTCCTGTTATAAGTATATTTCTTGAAAGTGTTCTACTCATTTTTGGGTAATTTCTTTCTCGTTTCTTAGAATTTTTCCCCTTTTGTCTCGTACATATACCATACTTGCTTTTCTCTTACCACTCCGCCTACCTAGTCGCTTTAAATAATTGGATACCTGCGTTCAAAAACCAAAGAGTGGTAACGCGGTTGGCCAATGCATGATGCCCACCACATCACCACGTGTCATGAATTTAACACCCGACAACGGAGTGTAAGAGCAAGGATATGGAAACTCTTACCATCCGTATTGCAAACAAAAATCCTTCATGGGATGTGCAGCCTCATCATTTTGCATTCGAAATTTTTATTAGCTGTTTATTACTGTCGACATTATTACAATACATATTATTGCATTCGATATGATTTTAGTTTTCGAAATTATTATTTCTACAATTTGGCTGGTAACAAAATAGTTATCAGTAATCAATTATTAATACTATTGTATTTATTTCTTAATTAATGTAAATATTATAGTTTCATCAATCATGCACTTATTTAAAAAAAAATTTAGCGTAGTCTCCTTTTACATGTAAGTTATTTAAATATATAAATGATTTGAAGTTCGGAAAACATTAAAGAGACATTAAATGCAGTTATTCTGCGTACTACACAAAAGGATTACATGTTTTCTAAACTTATGAATTAATTGTAATTAATTTATTTTTGAACGAACTGTAGTCACGATACATAAATTAAAAATTTGTATATGTAATGTTGCGCAATAACTGTTTATAGCTTGAAATGCAATTTTATATATAAGAAGATTATAGCTTGAATAAATTGCCGTGTAAAAAATTTAAAGTTTATAATCTACATCACATAATGAAAATTTAGTATCTACGCTTTATGCACCCGCCGAAAATTGGTTGGGTTACCTTAATTTATGCCAACTTCTTTGCAATGGATTACTGCACAATCTTGTACGCTAGAATTTTTGAAGGTTAAGAGAGAATTATCCCACGAGAAAACGTTATCTGTACACTATCCTAGAAATACAGTCAGACCATCGTGTCTTAGGTCTACCTACACTTCATTTTCCCGGGCGTTGTCTACAGTTCATCATCTTTCTAGTTCATCTCTCATCACCACTTCAATTTGGCAATTCTGATTGCAACGTCAGGGACATTTCTGAAACCTCTAATCCACTGATTTGATTCTATTCTATTCTTAGCATAGACGTTTTCATAGCTTTTAGGTACTGTTAGTTCTTTCATCAATCCAGTTGTTAGAGACAATGTTTCAAGGGCATAAGTGCTAAACGGTGCAGGTTTTTTCATCTACAGCACTCAGGCCATAGGCCCCTTGTGCAATCCGCCCTGTTAGGACTCGTCCCCAAAAAGCTCAGTGCCCACCGCGAAGGCTAGCAGCTGGTTTAAGGGGATGAGCTGTAAATCTTCCGGTTCCAGTATTCCAGCCACATGATGTTTGTGACGCAGCCTCATAAGTCTGTGGCATTGGCACATTATGTGAAACGAGGATGCGTGCTCTTCATGGCATATTCTGCAAGTGGGATCGTCTATAATGCCGATCCTATGTAGGTGTTTGTTTAGGTGACAGTGGCCCGTTAGGAGTCCTGTTAGGGTCCTGATTTGCTTCTTGTTAAACTTTCGGAGCTTTTGGAACTTTGGTAGGGGATAAAGAGTTTAGTCTGCCTAGGTCCTTGTTGCGACGACCAGTCGTGAGCGAATTGGATTTTCACCAACATCTTCATTTCTAGTTTGGCATTGCATTGTGGTATTCCGAGAACTGGTTCTGGTCCGAACGGGTGCCCATTAGGGCCCTGTCTGGCCAGCGAGTCCGCCTCTTCGTTATCATCGATGTTGCTATGGCCTGGTACCCACAGCAGTTTTACTGAGTTATGTTCACAGAGTCGCATCAGAGTCAAGCGACATCCAAACACTAGCTCCGAAGTTACTCTGCAAGACTTTAGGGCTTGGAGAGCTGATTAGCTGTCCGAGAAAATGTAGATATGTTTATTTGTGAAACCTCTTTCTAAGTTTTCATGGGTGAAGGCCAGTATAGCGTATATTGCGGCCGGGAAAACGGTAGCGTACTTGCCAAGAGAGAACGAAAGTTTTACTCTTGGTGATTCGCCATAGACACCTGCACCTGTACCATCTTGGGTCCAAGAGCCATCTGTGAACCATGCAGGGCCCTTGGTAGTCAGACGGTTGCAGTTTTGGGTGCTCCCTAGCGGTAAGGACGATTTTGTAGGTGTGTTGAAGAAGTATCTGGTGAACACATGGTCACTTCTCATATTGAAGATGACATGGGTCTCCGCCAATCTCGGCAGGAGCCTCATGTGCCCCAATGGTACCCCAGAATTTGACCACTGCCCAGCACACTTGAGCTTGTACGCTGTCTTACTAGCCTCAGCTGCAATCACTATGTGAAGGGGCGCAAGTCCGAGAAGTGCCTTTGAGAGCTATTGCTGATGCACTAGATTCACTTCTAATACACTCACAGACAAAAATATTGCATATATTTGTTTAGGTCTCTATTTTTTTTTTCTGTGATACCTTTGTGATTTCTATTGCTAAATATCTTATATGGGTGGATTTTACGAAGTATATTGCAATTCAACAGATAAAATAATGTTTAGAAGTAGCCTTTATAACTTAATAAGTGATAATTATACCAATCACACATGTAGCATGATGTGCCTTGGCGATAAACAAATGATTGGACGTTATGCGAATATCAGTTACAGATATGTAATTTTTGATTCTTAGTGTCTGTTAGTAAAATGCTCCATTTAAGCGAGTTAGTGTCTGTTAAAATTGTTACTTTAGCGAATAAGGGGTGTTGCCAAGAAGATGTTGCGCGGAGATTGCATATTCATCAATCGACTGTTTGTCGTATAGTAAAACAATACAATGAGACAGGAGAATACAAACGACGGGCTGGACAAGGACATAAAAGGTGTACTACTCCAAGAGATGACTAACATTTGCGCCTTCAAAGTTTGTGAAAACGCACATTTACAACTCCACATTTGAAAAATGAACTACTGATTACAAGACAAGTCAATGTAAGTGTCAAAACAGTAATTAAGAAGACTTGGGAGGTCGGTTTATATACAAATCGTCCTGCCAGAGTTCCTCGGCTTCTACCACGTCACAGAACCAGACGATTAAAATTTGCAAGAGCTCATATTAATTGGAATGGACATCAATGGGGCAAACTTCTTTTTACATACGAAACAAGAATACAAATATGGAAACCTGATGGACGTGGTAGAGTTTACAGAAGGTCTGGGGAACGTTTTACAGAATGTAATCTTGCACATAACATTAGCTTCAGTGGTGGTTCCATTATGCTATGGAGTGGCATTAGTTGGGAGAGTCGCACAGAGCTCGTTCAGGTGAATTTAAGAATGAATACTGACTGGTATATATGCGACATCCTTGAAGAACATGTGTTACCTTATGCCGGCTTCATTGGGTACAATGTATTTGTCCTAATGCATGATAATTCCCGTCCACATGCTGCAAGAATAGTGATCCAGTACCTTGAAGAGGTCGGGATTGAGACGTTTGACTGGCCACCAAACAGTCCTGATGCAAATCTCATAGAACACATATGGGACATTCTGAAACGACATATACGAGCCCGAAATCCAGCTCCTATCTCCACTGCAGAATTAAGAATCGCTGCACAGGAAGAATGGACTCGAATTCCGCAAGAAACCATCAGAGATATTCTGCGAAGTATGCCTAGGAGAATGCAAGCTATTGTAAGAGCTAGAAGAGGGAACACTAAGTACTAAAATGTACCTTACAGGAATGTTATAGTGTTGTTATTGTTGTTCTTTCCAATTAAATGTTATGACGAAAATTAGACTATTTTATTAGATGCTCCACGAATCTATTTTAAATGTGCACTAAGTAATTTATGTAGTTATTAATAAGAGTGGAACACTACCGTGTAAGATATTTAGCAATAGAAATCACAAAGGAATCACAGAAAAAAAAATAGAGAACTAAAAAAATATGCAATATTTTTGTCTGTAAGTGTATTTTCAACCGTACACCAACTAGACCAACCACAATGAAATTTCTTCGGTTAGTCAAATTACAAAATAATTTATAATTTCAAACAGGAAGATCTATTTTTTCGTCTTAAAAAGCAAGCGTTCGATGTAATACAAATATAGGAAATATTTATCCTTCTAAGGAAACTAAACATCAGCCCTGGTTTAAGGGAAGTATTAAAAAGTTTGTGAAGGATTTTGATAACTATTGTTTACATTAATCCAGTGTGCTGTTTCCCTAACTAAAAATGTTTATTTTGTTTCTAAAAATGATATAGCATATGTTGAAATACTTACATATAAAACACAAAATAAAACCTGTTGGAATTCAGTTCTGTAGGAATTCGAAAAATATTGGTAGAACAACTAACGATTTATCAGAACAGTTCGGAATATCTATAAAAGTTCAACCTGATAATGTGCGGTATCGTGAAGTCCTGCAGCCCTGAGATGCCGATCTAATGGACAAAAGTGAGACAGAGTTCCAATAAAACTTAAATATCTGGAAAAAGAAATTAAAGCTCAGAGGATGATAATAAACAAAGCGAAGATTAAAACTATGATCATATCGAAAGAACGAATAAAAGCAGAAAACATTTATTAGTGACAATAAACTAAAACACGAACTTCAAATTCATACTTCGGTTCCATAATCTGACAAGATAGAAGAATAGACATAGAAATAAACAATAATATACCAACAGTGAGAAGACTCTAGCATGCCCTTAACAAGACCTCCATCTTTAGGGAAGAAATAAGTAAAAGATCCATACCAAAATACCAAAATATACCAAAAATAACTTTAACGTACTGCCCAGAAACATGAAGTTTGCATTCTAGACAAAACTTTAGGCAATGAAGAAGAGATATTGAAGGAGGCTGGAATTAAGACAAGGCTGGACATGAGTAGAAAGTAAGACATGAGAAAATAGGGACTCAAACTACTTCAGAGAGTAACTGAAAAAAAATACTGCAGTGTTTTGCCCACACGATAAGAATTAAAATATTAAGGCTTCCAAAACTAGCCTTGAAAAGAAGAACGGAGGAGAGAAGAATGAACAAAATGCGAGAACAATGTCAAAGAAGTTGTCTAAAACCGGAGTATCACATAGGAAAGTATCAGTAATTTGACAGAAGACCAATGTACCAAACTGTTTGAAGTCACGGGAATGATTACAAACGCTGTTGTTTAGAATAATCAGCAACTAAGCTTATCGTCGTCGCAATGGTTCCCCTTTACACCGCTTATGCAATTGACAGTTAATCCCCATTTTGCGTTGTGACCTTTCTATTTTTAATCGGAAATATCATTATTTGGTAATAACTACAACTGCCAAATATACTATAATACAAACGTAGATAAAATATGACTTTACAATTTACTGTGATGACTTAAATCTTAGATACAATTATAAACTATCTCGACTCGAGACTCGTATGCTACCACCGTTTTATTGTTGCTTGGTTTGAACATTTATGTGCAAAATCCAAGCCTCATTGCCAGTCACAATGTGATTCAAGTACTTATCGCCACCAGTTTTGGAGCAATGCAATGCAGGAAGGTCAATGCAGAAGCCATTCGCTGGTTTGTGTGAACATCACCAACATCTTTGGCACCCACCTTGCACAAAGTTTGTACTATTGTAGTCTGTTGGTGACGATTTCATAAGTACCGTATGTCAAATTTGAGATAAATCCTGAAACGGTGATCTTCTATGTTCACTTTGTTACAAGAGAGTCGTCCACAGCAGAAGGTTTGCCATTTCGTACCTCCTCATGCACGTTTGTTCGGCCATCTCTGTAATTTCTACACCAGTGTTTGACCTTTCTTTCACGTATGAGGTCTGGACCATAAACCCCGCATATTTGACGGTAAATATCGGCACTGTTTTCGTTTCTTGCATGGATGAAGCGAATCACAGCGCACACTTCACACTTGGTGAGATTTTCAATAGTAGTGTTCATTTTAGTACTACACAGAGTGTTACCGTATACGTTTTACAAATTTATAGGGCATGTAGGTGATTCAATTGACCAGTTATAATAAGAAATTTAAATCCAAAAACACACCGTTTTCGAGCTACAGGTAACAGCAGATATCTACCTGAATGTTGTTTAATTGGCCCATACCTTTTTTCATATCGTCTCACCTCATTTATTTGACCTTCTTGCAAGAAGTATAGCTAGAATTGTTGGAAGAAGTACCATTGGCGATTCGTCAACAGATGTGGTTCCAGCATGACAGTGCGCTAGCACATTGTTCGCTTGTCATCCGAGACTCCATCAACTAAAGATTCGGTGGCGGTGACGGATTGGTCGAGGGAGACCAGTAGTGTGGCCGCCACGCTCCCCGTACCTAACTCTCCATGATTTGTTTTACGGAGCCGTATGATGAGTCTGGTTTATGAGACGCCAGTCGAGTCTGAAGAAGATCTGCTAGTATATACTGTGGCTGCAGCACAGCCTTTGGACTCTCTCGGATAAAATTGCCAAGCGAGACGTGCTTATAAATTATTTCTGTATGGAAATTACCAAGTGAGTGACGTGAGGGCGTATGAACAATCAAGCGAACCAGCGAACACCGGCTCTATCGGCTGACCGACCAAAGGTGAAAGGTTAGCGATCAACAAGAAAACAGCAGAAAACACAGCAAGAAGGAGGGAGGGAAGTAGGGATCAAGGGATCAAGTAGTGTAGTAGTAGTAGTCTAGTATTGTAGTACAGCCGGATCTAATATATATATATATATATATATATATAAGCACGGGGTAGGAACACATAGGTGGATAAGCAGGACAGGGAAATAAAAACGAAGGATCTTGTAACAAGTGCATGTTCAGTACAAGAAGATTGGCTTCAGGGACAGTTCTTGGAAAACGAACAAGGGTAGACAGCAGGTAGAAACCCTTGCGGGACGGAAATAGCAGCGGGTCGACAAATAAGGCGTCTCAATTAAAAACCGAATTCTTGGAGTAAGACCATAAATTTCAATCGAGGATAATGCTATCCGACTAGAGCCAACTTCCCAAGAAAAGTAAGGGGTACTTTTAATAAATAAGTCGATTTTGAACGCATGCAAGATAGTAAAATTTTCTACTGTATTTAATTGTGAATCAGACAGTGTCTCAAAATTCGCAGTGTTGTGTAGTTAATAAGCAGAAAAGTAGTAAATACGTCGACTTTGGAATCATGCAATTACGTAAAATTTGATTTTGGATTTTCATTACGTGTAAAACTACTGCATTTCATTGTGAATCAGATAGTGTTCATATATTCGCACTGTGGTAGGCAATTGTAACCTCTTAACGTAATAAATGAATTGTAAACGTTAATCTCATTTAATCTACTTTCATTTATTTAATCGCATTTTATTTTATTGTATTTTATTAAACATTTTTTTATAACAACATAAACTGCCAAACGAAATAAAGAAGATAATATCATCATAGCCACAACTGCTTTATACGAATTAAAAACCACCGCAATCACGTAAGCCAACAGAATGGCAGTAAGTATGGAAAAGAAACTACTTAAACCATTTCAACTAACCACGGGGGAAGAAAACACTTCGACAGCGCAAGGAATTCTAGAAGGGACAACAATAACTAAACGGCTCACTACATCTGAGCACATATTCTAAGAAGACCTGCCCACCATCCTCTACAGCAAGCTTATGCCATGCAGACAGAAGAAAAGAAATAGGAAGACCATGCTACACGTGGAATACATCATTGGAGAGGGACATCCAAAACACTGGCATACCTAAAGAGACATGGGAGGACTGGGCGCAAAGACAAGAGGATATCCGAAGAGAGGTAAGATCAGTATACGCACTGATTGACGAATCCGATCAAGAATCGACTGAAGAAGAATAGGATAACGAAGAAGAAGAAGAAGCAGTAAGAGGGTGAGGAAGGGGAAAACAAAGGAGAAGGAACGGAACAAGCGCCAGTGGGAAAGAAAACGATGGACTCCTAGCCGACAACTACAGAGAGGAAGGATGGAAAAGAAGGAAGAAGAATCGAGAGTCGACATTAAAATTAAGTGGAAATAGTACGGTTTGGGGTTAATATTAAGTTATTAGTTATTAACAAACTAAGATAGGTGGAATCTGTTCCCTTAGAACAATAGATAGATAAGAGATACGAACAATGTGAAACTTTGATACCAAAGTTTATTAAGGTCAAATTGCATAATCGTATAACGGTCCCGGTTACGTACTCAAACTCCATTGATGCGTAGCTTACTAACTACCCGGTGTTGCAGCAGCGATGCCTTGCGGTATACATAGCAGGCATGCAAAAGCGGTGCAACACCCCACCCTATCCCACCCTATTCCATAAATTCCTTCCCACCTACTGGCATAGGGTGGGCCTAACGTATTCCAGGAGTGACCATCGAGTTAGCTCCATGTCAGATGATGACGTGGGTAGCTCGTCAACCGCCAAAACATCTCCACAATGCACAAAATTGACTACGTCCCTAATTCGGCGAAAATCTTTAAACTACATGGGGCAAATTTTCAGGATGTAACCAGAAACAAAAAGTAATACAAAAGATTCAAATGAACTTGAATATAAAAACGTATTGACCTATTTATCCTTCCTTAATTATGTAAAACATATACTATCACAGATGCTGATTATCAGCTTATCACGGTTTGTTTAAGATAGATCGTTTAATAATTTGTAATTTGATTACTTGACATACATTTTGCAATTAAATGCTTTAATTTCATTATACAATCTTGTATTTTCTTCTCTTTTTGTGAGCAGATAGTCTAGAATACATCTTTTTCTTTCGAATACGTTGCTCTTATTTAGCAGCCTATGTTTTCTTTATCATAAAATAATTGCTTTCTTGGGTGAAAATATGTTGTACATTTCTGCACTTCGGATTAGCACGAACTGGTGATAAGGAAAATAAATCAATTCATTTAATTTAGTTAAAGAATTAACTTGTTTGCAAGCTTAATTGTTTCCTTATTTTATTATAATTAACTTGTTATCTACGAATCATAAATTCTCCTTTAAATTGAAAGAATTACTCCAGAATGTAATAAATGTTATATATGTACAACATATCTAAAAGCTGAACGACTATTTCTGCTTACAAGCGCCTTTCTTCTGTTATCGAAGAATGCCAATTTTATTGTAAGTACTTAGCATAGTTGATACCTTAATTATTTGTCGATTTAATTTTGTGCTTTAGAGATTGCCTTGCTAAGACTTTATTCTTGGTATTTCCATTCAAACGTGTGGTTTTAAAACGCATGCTGCTAAATGAAGTGAAACTTCTTTATTTCAAAAGGAACATGAACTGGAAACTGTGTGTAACGGTGAGGAAACTTACAGGAAAGAAAGACGTCGAAACTTTCTACAGTTGCAACAACTCAAGGCACTTATCTGTTTCAGTTGTAGATTAGTATATCTTAATTAGCATCTAAAAATAATTCACCATTAGCGCGGAGAAAAAATGACCAGAGACGCAGTTATACATTTAATATGTGTGAACCTCGGTTAATTGCAGATTAAAATGAAGTTCCTTCCTAAACCGCCTAACTGTTCATGTTGCTAAGTTGGTAACCTTGCGTTCATCCAAACAAAGGCTCCCACACTTTGAATTCTCCCATCATAAACTACACTTGCGGAAATTTTCCAGTCTTCCACATTAAAAGACTTTTGCTCTGCTACATACCGCTTCTCTTTTATCTCGAGCGTTTCTTTTATTATAACAAAGGATAAAGAGTCGGGGAATAGAACGCTTTTTTTCGAGGAAGCAGAGCAATTTTTTACTGGGGTATGAAACCGTTGCTTCTTTATATAAATTGTTAATCATTACGTGTGAATGACTTTAATTTTAGCTACAAGTGCTTTACATGCGGCTTGATAAATGTTCCTGCCATATACCTACTTTTAAGTTCATTCATTGTTGAAGACCCAATTTTTTAATGAGCAAACGTAATAGTTAATTATCTACCAGGATTTACTTTATGTTGGTTAATTAAGTTTAGAGAGGTAAATCACAGGCACGCCCGTTAGAAAGCTTAGCGGGCATCAGAAACCCAACTTTTAATCGAAAATGTTCAAGCATTCAGATGTGCTAATATTTGTTCAGTTACCACTTTAACTGCCAGTCTTGTGTAGGTACTTAAATGCGAATAAAACTGAAAGCTTTGTTACATACTCTGTACCAAGAGAAAATATAGCAGTGAAAGTGTCAGAAGTTCAGCCTTAACAAAACATTTCCGTACTGAGACAGATGTAAGAACAATCAAATGAAATGTCTTTTAAATGACAAAAAAGTTGAGAAGGAACGAAAATGCTTGCATTTCCACGAGGATGAGACATAAAAACTTTAATTTTATAATGTAAACTCGGCCATTATCATTTTCATTGATTAAAAAATAATTTTTGATTTGCTGTATGGAGCAGTGACACCGTAGGGAACTAGAATTCTCCGTTTGCTGCAGGTAAACGCTATATTTTTAGTGAAAATTTCAAAATCAAATCAGAAGACGTCGTGTCTGAGAATGTCACTGCTATTTTTTTTGTATCTTTTATCGCATTTGCTTTGAAAATTATGTTTTAAAACCTTTTAATGAAAGTTGGTATGTGAGTCGCCGGCACTTTTTTATATCAGGAAAATAGCTTTTTACTAGGGCTTTTGCCTGGGATTATAATAATTAAAAAGTACCGTCGATTCCGTTTATTTGGGCCAAATCTTAAAGAATAGAAATAAATAAAGGAAATAACAGCTATTTACAGCGGTTACTTCGGACACCAGCCCATTCAATCGGGACAGTAAATTTGAGATCAAAATATGTAATATCTAGAATGCAAAAATCGTAAAATCACAAGAAAAAACATTGTAAACAATATAATATCTATTATTTACGAAATGCAGTGGATAACAGCATCTAAAACGTGTTTTTTAAATCTTGTTCATCCGATATCATATATATTTGCTGTCGGCGTGGCGCCGGGGATTCAGATTCTGACTGCTGGACACTCACACGTAGATATTGTTAGGCGTGGTGGAACCAGTCGAAGGTTAACGTATATTCAGTAATAGCTACACAGAGCTACGCCGCCGCGCATATGTATCGTATGGTACTATGCTAGAGTTGTTTCTTCACAATTTTATTTAGATATATATAAATCTTGCCAAGATGCCAAAAAATGACTTGACGCCTTCAAATAAGATTTATGCGATGGAAAAAGAAACGAAAAACTAGCCACTGAACACAAGCAGTCGTCGGTTTGCTGAATATTATTTTCCTGTTATTTATATTATTGTTCAAGAATCTACTAAAGTGTAAGAAAAATACTCAATAATTAATTTTGAGTGGAGCTTCGGATATTTGGGACCTCCGCTAAATTGGGCCAAAACGTTCCAGTGCCAATGTATCCCGATTAAGCGGAATCGATTGTAATATTTAATTTGTAATACTATAAAATATTATAAAGTAAAAGTTCGATGTAACGGACTAATTCGAGCGAGGGGTTATCCGCTATACAGGGTGTACCAGAAATAGGTACAAATATTTAAACCAGTAATAGATTGGCTCAAGTTGAATTCAATGGTACTATTCATTTTTCAAAAATCATTAAGTTTATTTTTGTTGGATTAAAAAATAAAATAAAATATTGTTTGAGAACTGCTGATGATACATAGAAAATGCATTTAAGCTGTAGAAGGTTATTACCTAATTTTAAAGTAAATCCAAAGTGACAAACAAGTAAAAACTTGTCTGGCTTGTGATAACAACAACAGACTGAATAGAAATTACTGACCTACCTAATAGTATTGGTTTGTGGCATGTAATAAGAATTTTTTGCCCTTCTATCTTACTCTCCTTTGCATAACATGTCTTTGAACTCAAATTTTTGTTATTAACCTACTCAAACAATTTTGGGTCAAATTTTCAATTATTATTTTCTCATATCTTAAGGGTCCCATTGCCATAGAAATGTTTTTTCTAGTTTGTATATATTCTAATCTACAATCGGATTTAAAATTTGTACCTATTTCTGATGCACCCTATATAATAAAGTAGGCTTTCCGAATGCGTATTTATTTATATGGGAGAAATTACTATAGTGCTTTTATCAATACATGCCCTATTCGTTAAAAATAGTTAAAAATATCAGTGAATTAATAACCAAAATAACCTTTTAATTTAATTATAAGCACGGAAGTTTCGTCCGCTTAATCCGAAATCGGTTTACTCGAGGTCCGCAAAATCCAGGATTTGCTCTAATGGAATTCAGGATTAGATTAAATAAATTTAATCGCCAATATACCTAATCTAAACTAACATAACCTAAATATATTGAATTAAAAATTCGGATTCCTTTTCCAAAACCCGGATACATATGACCGCTTTTAAAATATTTTCGGAGACACCCCTGCTTATTATGTATTATTTGGGTTGGTTGGTTTTTAATTAGAAGAGATCTAGGATGCGGTTTTCCAAGCATCTCTTTGCTCTCAGGCCATATTTGACTGTTTTTTTGTCAATATTACAATTTACTTTTGGCTTAGACCGCGTCATCATTTGGGAACTACACCCAGCATTATCAGGCAAGGACCGACGTGTAGCTTGTCTACCTTTACAAGCATTTGTCTAGAAGTTTGAGACATATTTGTTCGTAGGACCTGCTTGCCTAAACAGGGCCGTGTGCTTAGATTATTCAAACCTTGGGGCGGACAAGGATTTGATCTTAATGTATTTTGTTTGCCAGGACAATAATACCTAATCGGCTTATGCCTGTTAGCTGTTTGTGAACCCATACAAACTAACGTTTCGCAAGACATTGCAGCTTGCATCTTCAGAGTGAATATAACACTGTTATATTATATATACATATATATATATATATATATATATATATAATATCTTATCTACTTTCAGAATACATTTAATTTTAAATATATACACCCTGCAACGCAACGTCCCATGTATCATACGTAGCAACTGAGATTATTGAAGTTTTTACAGTATAGATATGGACCATACTTACTTTCTGTCAAGTTGATCTCTTTGTTTTGATTAGGCGAGCTCTCTTACTGTACAGCAGAACTATTGCAGCTTTGCTGTCGAGTTTAGCCACGGCGCTGTGATTATAAATGATTTCAAAAATTTGGTATTACATGAAGTAAACTAAATGTAATGTATATGTATTACTGTGTTATATGAACCATGATTTAGATAATCTAATAGAAAATTAAATTATTTAGATAACTTAAAGCTATTTTATGCTGTAAACCTGAAAAATATATTGTTAAATCCAAGTAAAGGTCATGTTCAATTAGTGTTTGTCATCTCCGTTGATTTTGTATGGGTTGATCTGGTGTCTAGCCTCTGAATTTTCTGTTTCGCTTTGCTTGTTCATAGTCGTAATAATTGTATGAAGCTATTAAAGGCATTTATCAAACTTGACTATGAGTTTATCACCTGGAAAACAAGAAGATATGAGATTTGTGTATTATGTTCGACAACTGTCAACTAACATGTAATTTTGGAGGAAAATGAACCTTTCAATTAAATGTTTTTTGTGAGTAATATTTGGATACAGGTTTGAAGAACATTTTGAAACGTTTTTGATAATCACTAATTGTAATATTATTAACTTACGGTGATTTATGTTTAAAATGAATATGAATTTTGTTAAAAAATTATTGATCAGCCGTATGAGGTGTCAAAAAATTCCTTTTTAAATAAGGAATATGGCCATAATTTCAGTTTTGATGTAAACTATATTTTCAAAAATTATTTATTATATTATTTTTGTTTGTATTACGGTGTTGCCATGGTTATGTGTTAGAATAAAATTAAAACAAAAAAAAACAACGTGGACTTGCCATGAAAATCTCAATGTGAACAGATGCTAGTCTGGCGAGTCAATTAAAATTGTAATTTTGTGTGTTTATTACATCCTGTTTGAATAAAACTATATTATTAAGTGATAGGGATCAAATCAGCGCTATTTGTTACTTATCTGTGTAAAAATAGATATAATTTGGGGCGGAGTATCAAAGCAGCGTCAGTAGATTTCAGTTGTTTTTTCGACATGTTTTGTTTGTCTCTGCGTTTTAGTTTAAAACGTCGACAAACTTCAAGGTTAGGAATCATCTACAAGTTGGACAAAAAGTTTTATGCCTGTTAATTATTTGGGAGATATTCGCATCATATTCTGAAACTGCAACTGGCATAACAATCAAATTTAATTTTAAATAAATTAAAACAAATGAGCCACATCGAATCAACAATAATTTGAAAAGTGGAGCCAGTTTGGGGTTAACAATTTAAAAAAAAAATATAAACGTGCAACGTATTTATGAGTTTATTGGTATGTTTGAACATCTGAAATAATAAGCAGTAAATAATATTTGGGTTAAACGATTTGACGAATAAGAAGGTACCTACTCAGTCCAAAGCTTCTCTGCGAGGAACTTAGAAAAAATAACAAGCGATAGACTTTCGTTTTAAAGTTCAAGATCAACAGCAGGTGTGCCATCCTAACTTCATTTAGTGAATTTTTGCAACACCAGAAGAAAATAAGCAAGTGCTTCTATGTGAAGAGGTGGGTCCGTTTGAAAGTGCTTTGTTAAATTAGACTTTATTATTTATTTCATGTAACTTTGTTATTTAATTGTTAAAGTTGTTTACCTTTTTATAAGAAATAACTTAGATAATTCGATACCATTTAATTCATTTCTTTGTTGCATCTATATTTTATAAGTTCATATTTACTACGGCGTATCGTTCGCCTTGTTCAGTTAACAAGCGCTTTATGTTGTTTCAACAACTTATAAAATAATATTGTAATATTTGTTTTTACCTATGAATGGGAGATCATCTTTATTACGGGTGCAGTAAAGCAACATTCCCTTTTTTTAAACGTAATATTTCTTTTTATTCTTATTGCTTCAATGTAGGGCAAATATGTAGGTCCCTCAATAAAACATCATTATATATATATATATATATAAAGTTTGGTTATGTCATAACTGTCAAGAAATCAGTAGCGGTTATTGCACATAAGGTAAAATTGACTTCACACTGCAATATAGTAACATAATTATTTAAATTTAAACGTTCTTACTACGCCACTGATGTATCCTGTCATTTTATGGGAATAAGGTTAGCAAGATAATATTGGTTTCATAGACGTCGGAAAGTATTGCCAATATGAAGCTTAGAAACTACTAGATTCTAATATTAGTTCTTGCTGTAATACTCAACACTTTTGCTATAATTAATTATATTACTCCTACTATGTTACAGGAACAGCAACCATTTGGTGCAACCGTACTAAAATACTAAACACGCGAGTAACAACAAAATACAATTAGCAAAATGTTCTTTAATCTAGTAAATCTAGTAATTTAGTCACTTCTTGGTGACGGCTTGGGGAATGCGTAATCCAACTCTAGTGAGCTAGATAGCCGTCGTGTTGAACCAAAGTTTTGGTCGTACATTGAGCTCTATATATTCCAACAGCTCGCGGAAAATATTTTGTAGGAAATCAAAGTTACCCTGTATCCAATGCGGATTCTCTTGTGCGTAATAGTGCGAGTTATGCCTATTCACGTCACCATTGTTTGATAATTTTACGACATGGCTAAACAATACACAATTTAAAAAAGATCGATCAAAAAGAAGTTGATTCTAAAAGAAATAACACAACGGCGATCTTCTCTGAGGGTCATTTTTATGCAATTTGCACACTGTGATAGGGTTGAAATACATTTGCCGACAGAATTCTTCTAACTGAAGTTGTACCCATATTCATATTTGTGCATCTGTTTAACTTAGACATATGGGATTCTCATTCGATGTCTCTAAACACATCTCGTGAATTTTTCATGTTCGTAATCGTATTGGGCCTACATTTTCCAGAATTGATAAATTTGCCTTCATTTCTTAAAGAAGTTTTACGGCATGTAAATATTCTTTTAGTTGGATACCGCCTAATACATAAATAGACATTCATCAAAAACAAGGAACAAATCTGTTTTCACATTATTTGAAACCATCCCACTTAAAATTTATGTGAACTGACAGCTGGATTAAGTACTGTCATAAATGGACATTCATCAACATAATTCAGTTAAAGAAATACATAGTAATTTTTGTTGCCATGCTATATGTATGTTGGGTTACTTCAGCTATTTTTAAGAGGAGGGTAGCTGGCCCACTCTGTATATATTAGTTATAAAATATTTTACCCACAAAACCAGTTTAACGGCAGAATTTATTTTTAATTCAGCTATGTGATCGTAACTCTTAGCAAATCAGTCTAGGGCATGATTTTTATTAATGATTAATACACGCCTATTCTAACAGCCAATGAGATATCTTCAATTTCTTACAATCGACTAATTAATTGTCATCTTAAATGATAAAAAGTTACCTAGCTTTCCCAATAACTGATAAATATGCGCCTTGCTTTTAATCAACTATGCCGGAATGGTAGTGTTGAAATTTCTACCTTAACAACTGTCACTGTCACTGTCAATTATTTTCGAGTTTTCTTAACACAGCGTCATGTTAAAATGGCAAGATTTGCTCAAGAATCTATAGAAAATATTGAAAAACTGTACAGACTGTTACTCCCAGAAGTACAGTTAATAACCAAAAGTCAATATGGAAACAGTTCGAAATATTTTTATAGAAGAAGCATTATGAATTTCTAGAAACGACTTCAAATCAAGAGCTTGGATTAATCATGAAAGATTGGACTTTTAATATGAAGAGATCTAATGGAAAAGATTATAAAGAATACGTTATAAGGACTATGTGGAATGTTACTGCAAAACTCCTTCGCGAAAAATACTATAAAGAGTACGCCGGAAAATTTAATCCATTTGCAGACATTGAATTCAAACAGGCAAGGGATGCAAAAAATGCGAAACGAAAGCAACTTTAGTCTATTCCCGAAAAGAGGAACCAAAGTTCGACAGCTTTGAGTAAGGAAGAAATATATAAAATAATGAATCTGTGGAACGAAGATTGTCCAGAGAAACTTCAAAAGAAGCTGTATCATATACTAGCAGTCGAACTAGCCTGGAGAGGGGGAGAGGCAGTAAGATGCAAAGTGCATTTTTAAAGAGAAGAAGAAATCAAATGGTTACGTAACCGGAAGAACTGAATACAACCCGATTTTTTCCAAAAAATGCCAGGGTGGGGCTCAAAAATTATCAGCCAATAAGTGGTTAGTGCCTAATCACAATAATCTCGATGTGTGCCCGGTAAGGTTATTTAAAATGCTTATTTTCAAAATCACTAATAGAATTACGTCAGATCGTCTATTTCTAACTGTAAATCTTTACTGGAATAAAACCGATTCTGGACGGTACAACAATGTGCCTATTGGAGTAAATGAGATTGGGAAATGAACAAAACAATCTACTGAAAGAATAGGGCTTGATACTCTGACAAACAAAATCAGGAATCATTCAAATCGATCAAGTGCTATATCAGATTTTGCTAAATCAGGTGTCCCGGAAGAAAAGCTCATCAAAATGACAGGGCATTCAAGTGCTAAGTCATTAGTCCCTTATTTACAGTTAGACAAGGAACATCATTCTAGATTAATTAACAACCTGAGAACTGAACCTTCTGGAACACAAACTGCATGATATAGAAACATTAGACAAGAAAATTCTACTACGGAAAACATTAATAA
>JABXWE010042943.1:0-16408 GCA_014611495.1 Limonius californicus | reverse complement strand
TCCAGAATTTCTGTCGTTCGGATTCGACGTTAAGCTGTAGGTCCATCGTGATTTTACCATAGCGCTGAGGAGAAGCACACCATTAAAGAAAATGCCGGTACTCAGCAGTGGGACAAAAATGCTGTTGCTTTAATTTAATAAACCTGTGGACTAAAATTCACGCTTTATTCACTAGCAGTTTTTAAAAATAACGAGCTGTATTGAAACGTTCTGAAATAGTTGGGAATTTCAATTCGGTCGTTTATGGTCTATGGTTGTTCAGCCTAGTTCAGCTTTCTGCAATAGAGGTCAGAATTGAAGCGTACACTGTTTAATCTATCTGCAATTTTAATCTCTTTTTTCAATGAATATTTTATTTATGTTATAGTACAGTTGGCTAGCGTTGTTTACTGTATTTAAAATTTCGCTGTATGTTCTTCCTTCATGTGTAATCAGTGTTCCCAAATGTTCATATCTTTGTGTTTCTTTTATTCTATGTTGTCTACTTTTATTTTTTGTTCCGATCAATGTTCCCCTTTTGATGTGAATTGTTTAGGTTTTATTAGTATTGAGTTATAATCCAACTCTTTCTATTGTTTATTTCCATACATTTACTGCTGATTAAAATTGTTCCCTACCTCCCGCCACTTGCACTATGTCGACTGCAAATATCGTATTTTTTATTTCTACTTTAGTTTTCTGGTTCTCAATTTACCGTGTTTGATAGTTTTGTTCATAACTAGGACTAATTAGAAGAGACAGACTGAGACCATTTCCCCTCTTATTACCTTCTTCAATTTTAAATTCTTCTGTATTTGCTCTACCTAGTCTCACTATTCATCTTACATTTTTGTATAGACGTTATATTGGTCCCCTAAGATTCTTGCTAACGTTTAGTTCCACTAGAATTTTCTCGGTATTATGTAGTTTCATTACTATTTTGGCGCTATTTCGTCGTATCCGACTGGCTTTCCGTTTCGCGTTAGGAGTTTCATTCGTCTTCTGTTATAATGTGTTCTGACTTCTCCTTATTATTAGTTCTCCTTTCTTTGCTTAACATTCTCTTGCATTTCTTTAATTTCATTCTGCCTAATGTTTCCTTTAAAATAAATTATCCATGTGTTCTATCCAATGTTTAATGTTTCTGTTTTTAGGTTGTTGTTTTTGTCCATGATACTCCTTTTTTGTTTTGCTTTGCGTTTTATATGGTTTTCTATAGTCCTCCGAAACTATTTTTGATTTTCCTGACAATTATATTCTATTTTTTGTTCCAAATTCTTCGCATGTTCTTGCCTTTTCGTTCTTATTATGTCACCATGTTGTTCTCTTATAGGTTGTAGTTACATTCTTTGTTTTACACACTTCCTTTGCCACCTTTCGTTGACTTCCAATTCTGTTCCTCCGCGTTCTTCATGATGCATCAACTGTTATAATTTGATTTTGAATAGTTGTATGTATTTTTATTTCTTCAGATCTTCTATTGTAAACCTTTCACACTTTTTTAGATTAATTTTCTGCTGGGTTTAAAATTAGGAGTTTATAGTCGGCTTATGGGGTAGCGGGCAGACACTGCTCTGCGATCCTGCGGATGATAGATCCACTTCAGGGATGCAACCCTGCCCACGCGAGCCGTGGTCCTCTTCCTCCTAATTCCAAGAGGAAACCACGTCCCAACTTTTAGTCTTACCCACATTTTACTTTATCCCTACATACCCAGTACCCTTCTCTCCCGAAGAAGGCAACGAGAAACCACCTCGACTGCATTCAATCCCCAAGAAAATCAAATGACTTTACCCAGTGCCAAAGATTCCGAGGTTAAAATAAATTCCCCAATCGGATCTCCGGGGGGAATCGGAATGAGAGAATTCAAACATGACTTACAAAATGCTCTAAAGCCACAACTGATCAACATTGACACATGGAATGTCCGCGGTATGCTTCAACCTAGAAAAAACCAAAATAACGGAAACTGAACTAACGAGATACTCCAATGTACTGATAGGTAGAGCCTCTTAAAACAGTCGGTGCCTAACTATTATTATTATTACGCATAGGTACTGAAAGAACATATAAAGAATCCGTTCAACTTCGTTAAGCAATTTAAATGTTTACTTTTACCAGTTTCGAAATATTTCAACAAATGTATATGAATATCGTAATCCTTGTGGATGATATTTTTTGCATTTCGTAATAAATATTTTGTGTATGTTCAAGTATAAAAAGTAACTGTAGCAACTAAACTATATTGTTACAATTACAAAGAAAAGATTACAAATAGTATGGTGTAAGTCACTGGTTCCCAAACTTTTTAAAGCGCCACCCCTTTTTGGCCAAATGTTTTTCGCGGCCCCCCTCTTGTGTTACTTCATTGCGAATCAGGAGCTTAACGACCAGTTGACGCTATCTATTACCAAGCAACGCAATTTATTTATTTGTTCTTCATGTTTCCGGGAGGGTGCTAGATGTGACTGGAATAATCTGGTAAATCCATTTTGCTTTATATAAGCAGCGGACCGCGATGAAATTAGTCATAATTTCAAAATTGTGTGCTGCACTGCTGACTGTGTGTTGAATGCAAGAAAAAAAGTTAACAAATATTTACCGTTAAGCACGAGCTACACTCGTTTAGGCAAAGATGAATATATTTTTATAGCGGTATTTAGAACCGTCCGCGTTTGGCAGTAACAAGAATACACAGAAAAATTGATTGTACAACGATGATGACCCAGATATAGTTTTTCCCTTATTTCCCAGAAACACAAGGGCGTACTTTGTCGAGAAGTGTTGTCAGAAGAAAGTATGAAGCCATTATAGCTATTTCAACATTTAAATACCAAATATCAAAACAAAAAAAAAGGTGGGATTTTATGCGAGAAAGGCAAACTCCCTCCACAAGGAGCAAGCCACTTTTACAACGGCAACCACTGCTAATGAAAAAGGACTATTATCAAGTTATCGAGGTGCATTTCGCTTTGCAAAACCAGTAAACCGCATACAAATACTGAAGATCTGATTTTACCAGCAGCTGTTGAAATGGTGCAAACAATGGTTGGTGCAAACGAGGCTGACAAGCTGAACGAAATACCTCCGTCTAATAATGCTATTTAAAGAAGAATAAGTGACATGGCAGAAGATATTCGGACACAAGTTGTTGACAATATTAAGAAGTGCACGCACTTCTCTTTACAGATGGGCGAATCCACAGCTAATTCTAGCTATGCCTAATTTATAGCACCTGGAAGATACAATACTGGACATGATATTACAGAAGATATGTTATTTTGTACTCCATTAGAAGTCAATACCACGGAAAATGTTTATTTGATACTTTCATGCAAAGTACTAATAAGTACGAGATTTACTGGGCAAAATGGGTTGCTATATGCACCGATGGCACCACGGCTATGACAGGACATCGATCTGGTCTTATGGTCAGATGAAAAGAGATAATGCTAAATGCTATGTAGGTTACACCACTGTTTTTTCCATTGAGAAGCTCTTGCATCAAAATATTTATCTTCCGAAATGGATTGTGTTTTAAAAAATGTCATTAAAGTGGTAAATTCCATAAAGGTAAAAGCATTGCAGAACCGTAATATTCGAAACATTTGTGAGACCGCGATATTAACAAAATAACAACCACGGACATAATTAATGGATTTACAATTAAGCTTGAACTCTGGTCGACTTTAATTGGAAAAAAAGAAGTTAGATTCAATCCAGCGCGTTCAAGAACTCATGGAAGACTTAGTTAAGGACGATAATATGATCACTTTTAAGCACGTGTTTGCAGATATGTAAGTTAGTTTGCACAATTTAATACAGCAGCTCACTGACTATTTCCCCAAGGAAATGCAAAACATATATGACAATCACAGATGGATAATGAATCCATTTTTAGACATGTGATGGAATGTTGAAACTTCTTTTCCCAGAGCGTATATCAATTTTGGACCAAAAGAATGCAAGAAAACCCTGAAGCTTGCGGACAAAGCTATAACGTGATTGGTGCCATTTACCACATCATATTGGTGCGAATTAAGTTTCTCGACCATGATTGCCATCAAACAAAAGTAAGAAATCGCCTCAAACTTGAAAATGACATTATTGTGTGTGTACCGAATGGCTCACAGAACCCAGATTTGAAAAACTAGTTTCTGAAGAACAGGTAGGTATCGCATTAATGTTTTCACTTTGCAATTTGTTTTTATGTTTACAATTACTTATATTTAGATTCCTGCATTTACTTTATTTACTTTGTGAAAGGCAGAAATAAATGTCTTAAAAAGGCAATTTGTTTTATTTTGGAAATCCTCCCGCGACTCCCCAAACTCTATATCACGACCCCCAAGGGGTCCTGTCTCACACTTTGGTAACCACTGATCTAAGTCAAGACATTAATTTTATTTTCTACAGCCAACCGTTATCGCAAATGTTGTGACCATACTGTATAATTTGCGCATCGTCGTCATTGATATGTTAAGATGAAAATAATATAAATAAACGTGAACTATTGTTTTTCACAATTCCTAGGCGTTTTGTTTTATGCAGATAAGAATAAGAAGTTAGGAAAAGCATTTTTAGAAAAGGCCCCATCAAAAATATTGTAATTGTAATTTTCGATAATAAAGTGCTACAATAACCACGGATCCCGCAAAACTATACCTTCTCAAACTCATAAATCAATGGCGGTTCGGATACTCCTCCACTATAGCAAGGTATCCATCACTTAGGATCTCCTCCCAGCAGTCAATACCGATTCGTCTATCACCTCTAGCTAATCTAATTGTAAGTTTTGCTTCCATAAAAATCGAAAATAACAAATATCGCTGGCCAACAGTGTAATTATGGTTATCGCATAGTTTGGTAATGATGGACTCCGAGTCGATTATTAACATGACACCTGGTCTGACCGCCGGTTTACGGCCACTATTTAATTTCTGATTATACTTGCCTCTATTTAAGTACACGTCTATTACCTACAGGGACTTTGAATTACTATTATTACGATTCATGGAGTTCTTTTGGGATAACAATCCACTTTAACAGTAGTTTAGCCGTGGGCTGCGCCGCTTCAAAATGCGCGTTTCAACGCAGTAACTACGTTGATCCACATAATTACAAATGGAATTATGATACACATAGATACAGTTTAAATTCTCCGTTTGTATAATTGGTACAGTGGGATTCCAGAAGATTAACACAGCTCAGGTAGGGAAAAATGAGACCCAACAGAACGAAACGCCACGCATGTTTTAAACCGAAGCTAACAGAATCTGTCGTTTCATCAAAGATATCGTATAATTAAGACTCGCCGATCGTTATTTTACTCATAAGTTTGATCTAACGATGAATGAGTTGGTTTACTTCAATACACAAATCAGAAAGTTCGTGTCGCCTGAAGCAAAATTATTTAATTAAAATACTGAACAATAATATACTATACCTATATTCAGTCTCGATAAGCCGCAAGACTAGAGCGCTGAAGTAAATTGACGTAACAGTCATATTTTACCGCAAGCGATATTTTACATATTCCAAAATATTTTAGAGGGCGCATTGTATTTGATTGACTATGTAATTGAAATTCTTTAACTTGAAAGAGGAAATAAAAAAGAATGAACTTCTATAGCTCTTGATATGTTATATCTGAAGTGCTAGTCCTACGAATTAGGGCCGCCCCGTGTGTATTCAGGTTGTGCCCCGCACAAAGGCGCCTGATTAGGAGGGGCGACTGATCAGAAGGGGCACCGTGTCAAGATGATAACTGTTAGTAAATTTTATGCAATCCTCTTATTCATAAAATAAAACTGTACTACACAGATTGTACGTTAAAAATAAACAGTGAGGTGATAAAGAATGAGTAAAGTCAATAGCCGTAATCTGTATCTGTTTTTAAAGCTAAAATTAATAGAATTTTACAAATTAGTTTGTTTGTTGCTGTCGGTTACAGTCATTAGGGGGTTAATTTGTTTATTTTAAATTCATTTTTAATCTAATTAAAGACCCAATTTGCTGTATACCACTATTATATGTACTAATAACACTGCACAACAAACAGGTGAAATAGACCGATGCGTTCCAATTCCTGGACAAAAGCAATATTTTAAAAATTCTAGATTCAAATTTTTCTTAGTATTATCGGTATTGACAGTTCTTTAGTTTCTATTTTATTTGTTAATACCAAACGTGCCAACTTTTACTACGTACCAGTAGGGTTTAACAAACTATTGGCAAATAGTAAAATAAAATCATATTTACTAATTAAACAACATTAAGCGAAGAACTAGTTGTTAATACTTTTAACATTAACAATAAACTAAATTTAAATTAAACAAAGTCTAAAAAAGGAATAGCCCAGGAATCGAAACTAAATTTTTTTTGCATGGAAGCCCTGGCGCTTCGTCAGAACAGCCCATTTAGACTCTTCGTTGACCTATGTCATTATTTCATATAATAGTGATACTTCGCGAATTGGAATTATAATGGTTTTAAATTAGTTTAAACGCCGTATGACTGCGATTGATAACAGTTGACAGAAACTATTTTGAAAATGCGAAATACCGTATTTAAAAGTATCTGGGAAGTATCAACGCAACTCTGATTTTCCGTATATTATTGCAGATAATGTAATTTAAGTTTTATTTTACATTTTACGCTAACATATGTTTAAATATTTTAGGAGAACTTTTACTAATGTATGCAATAAACGAGTTTTTAAAAAATACAGAAAACAACGTTCCAAGCAATGATCAGAAGTTCTAAGTTTTGTCAAAAAACAAAAAATTTTTTGATAGTGCCTATATATATAGGGGTATGGGCTATTACAATACTATGACAAAAAATAATTTTTCCAGTATTTAAAATATCCGAGATACCTGTTAAAACGAATCAACCACGGTTAACAGAGTCATCGTGCGTACAGAAGTCCAAAATGTACTGTGATATTGTGATTTTTTGATAAGTTCGGGATGCTCTATTTTTATGTATATATAGACATAGTCGTAAATAAAAGTTACAGTTTGCTTTTATATACTTCATTCTTTATCGTAATTAAATTCAAATTTGAAACGAACATTTGAATGGCTCATTATGGCGGGTAGAATGACGTACTTATCCTTGACCAATGGAAATAGCTCTGTGAACCTGCGCATATGGATCTTCTTGTGTATATACGTCATAGTACCCGCCATAATAATGCACGATCATTCTCCTTCCTTACATTAAAAAACGATTATAAAAATAACAAATTTTATCTGTGAGGATATATATATATATATATATATATATAATAGATTCAAAACTCAATCTTTAACAGATAAAAACTGATAGAAATTTAATAGAACTAATAACAACGCAGTAAAACAATATGCTTAAGCTAAAGTACTAAAGAGGGTAGATTAAGGATTAGTTTATAGTATACTGTATGTCTTAAAAACAACTCAATATGTTAAAATAAACTAATTAAATACGATACACATTTAGTAGAAAAATGTTTCATTACGGAGATACAACCATTAGAGGTGCAACCACTTCAAGCGCTATTTTGTTAATTTTACGAGGAAGATACTGCGGCCAGCACTACGCTTCAGCCACTTATTATTACGCCATAGGGTTACCCCCAGAATGCGCTTCCTTAGAAAAAACCACTTAGATATTAGACGGTTTCCAGGAATCGAACTCGGGATATCGTAGGAAGTAACACGGTGTACCTCCTGGAATCCGCTGTCTCTTGATATAATACATTTTATCTAATTAAATATTCTGCACGTTATACGAGACTTGTTCAACTGAAACCCATCTTTGATCAACTTATCCTTGAAAACAAATGCCATAATTCAAATGACGTTTGTTAATGTTAGTAGCGTTTGTAAGCAACACATTAATAAGTTTCTGGCCTTTGAATTTGATTCTGACTTTTAAAACTTCGATTTTGAAATGGCGTATGTTGTTGAACATCCGTCCAAGTTTGATCAGGGTGCGGTCCTACAACTTTTATGCGCTGAGGGTGTGCAGCCATTGCAGATTCATACGCGATTGCAGGCAATGTATGAAAATGCATGTATTGCGTACCCATCAGTTAAGGAATGGTGCCGAAAATGTAAGAATGGACAAAAGGGGACCGTGGATGACCCGCGACCAGGTGCACGGTGTACTGCATTAACAGAAAACAATAAGGCATGTGTTGAAGGCCTTATTAGAGAAGATCGTCGAATTTCAATCAGAGAAATATCAGAAATTGTTGGTGCGAGTGTAGGATCTGTCCGTAGTATTGTTCGTAATCTGGGTTACAGCAAAGTTTGTTCGCAATGGATTCCTCGTCTCTTCTCTAATGAACCAAAACGCTTGTGAATGGGCTTATGTCTGCAACACCTCACAGACTATTATAGGCAAAATGGCGATGAGTTTCTTCTGCCAATAGTTGCTGGTGACGAAACTTGGTGCCATTACTAAGAACCATCTAATAAGTTATCGTCGATACAATGGAAACATTCAAGTTTACCACCACCGAAGAAGTTTAAAGCACAACCTTCTGCGGCCCAGGTGATGTTAACATTTCTTTTTCGACCATGAAGCACCCTTGTTGATAGAGTTTAAGGAACCTGGAGTAAATGTCAATGCAAATCTACACAATGAAACTTTAAACAATTGAACAGGCTTCATCAAGCAATAAGAAGGAAACGTCCAGGAAAACTTAAGCGTAGGGTCATTTTGCTGCACGACAATGCTAGGCCTTATGTTGCTAATGTGATAAAAGAATATCTTCAACGAAATAAATGGAAGGTTTTAAAGCATCCACCCTACGAGGGGGTATTGATATCTAGTTAGCCTGCAAAGTTTTTAGTAAAGAAAAGTGAATATGGTTGCTATGGTTACAACTATGATATTTTATAAATAAGTTGTCTAAGTTTGACATTCATAAGTTGAACGGTGATCAAATATGAATTTTTGAAGACAGCATGTCTGAGAAAAAGATATAATTTGAAAAATCGAGTTTCGGTCAGTTATTAAGTATTTATTTTTGAAAGGGTTATTGTGCAAAGAAATTTTTGCTGATATGTTAGAAACCTTAAGTAAGCAAGCAGTGTTCTTCATACGCGACTATTAAAAACTAGGTTGCGGAATATAAAACACGAAGATCAGATGTGAAAGATGAACACCGCCCTGGCATACCAATGTCTGTGACCACTCCGGAAAACGTTGATTCTGTCCATGATATGATTTTAGAAAATCGACGTATTGGGATTAAGAATATTGCAGAAGCATTGCGCATTTCCTATGAACGTGTGTGTCACATCATCCATCACGACTTGGGTATGAGAAAGCTTTCGGCCAAATGGATTCCAAGATGCTTGAACGTTGATCAGAAGCGCGTTCGATTGACAACGTCGAAGGAAATCTGCCACCGTTTGGCTGAAGATTCCTCAAACTTTTTGGATCGGTTTGTTACTATGGACGAAACATGGATCCATCACTATGACCCAGAGACTAAAGAGCAATCCAAACAGTGGAATCATGTTGGTTCTCCACATCCCAAAAAATTCCGTGTTCAAAAATCGGCTGGCAAGATTCTTGCTTCAGTTTTCTGGGACAAAAATGGGATAATTCTGATAGATTATTTGGAACGGGGTAGAACTATCACGGCAGCATATTATACTGAGTTGCTAACTAAATTGCGTAAGAAAATTGTGGAAAAACGTCTCGGACAACTTGCCAGAGGTGTATTCTTTTTGCAAGACAACATTCCTGCTCACAAGCCGTTGATTGCACTACAAAAAATTGATGAAATTGGTTTTGAATTGGTTGACTACCCACACTATTATTTGTGCCCAAAACTCAAAAAACACTTAAAAGGTAAAAGATTTTCGACAGATGACTAAGCAATATGAGGAACGGTTTGCAGACCAAGACGAAGATTTTTTTTAAATGGTTTAGAATTACCTTATGAACGTTCTATTAAATGTCTTAAAGGAGATTATGTTGAATAAATAAAATTTTATTTTGAAATATTGTGGCGTTTTATATGATAGGCTAAGCACTTATTAATACCCCCTCGTACAGCTCGGATCTATCGCCTTGGGATTTCCATATTTTTGGAGCGCTGAAAAAGGCTTTAAAATGTCGGCATTTTTGAGTCTGACGCAGAAGTACAGATAGTTGTGGAAGACTTCTTCAATCAGCAGCCACAAAAATTCTATGACAAGGGTATACGTCGATTAGTAAAACAATGGGATAGGTGCCTTAACGGTGACAGTAATTATTTGTAATTAAACTGTAGAATACATTTTTTATAAAGCAGGGATGGGTTTCAATTGAACACACTTCGTATTTTTATGACTATGCGCATTCTCTTTTCTTGTTTGGAACATTCTCTCCGTTGTTATAGGATTTTAGTCTCTTAATGTTTTTCTCTTTTTGTACGTAACACTCTGTTTTTTTTTTATATTTCCAAATGTCTTTAATTACTTTCTGTATTTTTATTTATTTTAGGGAAACGTTGTTTACGCTATCTTTCTTGTATTCTTGTAAATGTTGGACATCCAAATTTTTAGTTTTTACTAGTGGCATTGTAGAGAAGATATTGTGAATGAGAATAACTTTACCATAATTATGCTAACTATAATATTTACAATAATTTCAATTTGCTTTTGAAATATAGGGGTTTCCTAGTTTTTTTTTTTAATGGAAAAGGAACCCGTAATTGTCCTGAATAGCATTTGTACAAATTGTCAAGTTATTACAGAATATTATTAAAATCGAGGGGATATACTATGCATAACCTCATCGCAATTCTAAAGGCCTCTAATATTTGCCGATTTGTTATTGTTTAGCATTATGTATTAGCGAGGCGGCCGTAGGCTAGAGGTTAGCGCGTTAGACTTCTACGCTGATGGTCCTGGGTTCAATTCCCAGTACCGGAACATCGGATTTTTAACGGCCGTTCTCCCTCGCAAGGCAATGGCAAACCAGCGAGGTATTCTGCCTAGTAAATCTTCTCTGGAGTAGAAGTGTTTACACTTCCCGTGGTTCGGAGCCTACGTTAAGCTGTAGGTCCTCTATGTCTGTGGCACTCTAAACGCGCAACACAGGCATAGGAGAGAAGATCGCTACGTCTCGTAAGAGACAAAGCACCCTAAGAAGATATGTATTAGCCAAGTGTGTTCCATCAAGCAAATGTTTGCGTGACACATTTTCTACTACCTACGTGAACGGCCCTAAATCTTCATTTTACAATTTAATCATTTATTTATAAGTTTACAAATTAGCTGTATCCTGATGTAAGTAATATACCGTGTAAACATGGGAAACTGCTAACTAATCCTCTAAATGTTTACTTGCTCGAGTAACATTTCGTCGCAGTGATGTTTCTCTTACGAAGGTTTCGTGGCAAATTGAATATATAGTAAT
Source organism: Limonius californicus (assembly GCA_014611495.1). NCBI lineage: Eukaryota > Metazoa > Arthropoda > Insecta > Coleoptera > Elateridae > Limonius > Limonius californicus. The sequence goes on along the minus strand of JABXWE010042943.1, from coordinate 5,020 downwards.
ATAGACATATTATGAAGCGAATTGTTATACTAATAACAAATATGACGTACTAACATGTACGGAGATACACTATATGTGTATAGCGTTAGGTTAGTGATAACAAAATATTGAGGCAGGTGAAGTGGATCCAGCATTCATATACAGGGTGTCTCATGACGTGAGGTCACTACTTCACCTACGTGTAGGACAGGTGAAAAGAAGTCGAAACTAAGGAGTGGTCATTGTCTCTAAATCGACCATTAAAGAAGTTATGGCCTGTTTTAGTTAAATACTGAACCATCCGAAACAATAAATGATGTTAAGTGGTATTTGATACAAACTGTCTACGTTACTATGGAAATGATATTATTTATTATTTGTGTGTCAAACAGTAAAGCACCTTGAAGTTGATTTCTCAGCTTGCGCTTATTAACAGTGTTGATAATGCTTACTTTTACAACGCGAGAGTACGCCGATATCCATTACATGTACGGTTTTTATGATGGAAACTCAGTAGCAGCTGCTCGAGAATATGGGTTAAGATTTCCAAATCGGCGACTACCAGACCGACGAGTTTTCCAACGAGTGAACACGGAACTCTCCCGAAACCATCGACTGAGCGTCCAATACAGCAAGTACTAGACAATCACAAGTTAATGTACCCCGAATGCGAGCTTAGAGAACATTAAAACGTCATGCTTTATATACATTTCATATCCAGCCTGCTTAAGCCCTCTTACCCACAGACTTCGCTAGTCGTATGGAATTTTGCCGCTGGATCATTCAAAATCTAAACCTGCGTAATAGAATTTTATTCACACATGAGGCAACATTTACAAGGAAATGGATTAATGAACAGAAAGAACAGCCACTCTTAGGATTGGAGAATCCACACGAAATCACAGTGTCAAATTTTCAACATAGGTTTTCAGTGAATATCTGGTGTGGAATGATTGATAACATGCTAATTGGTCCATTTATTGTTGAGAACCATTTAACCGCCGACAGATATTTAAATTTTCTAGAAGATCATTTGGGAGGATTGTTAGATGATGTCCCTCTGGCGATCAGACATGGTATGTGATACTAGCACGATGGTGCCCCTGCGCACTTTGTGTTACCTATAAGACCATTTTTGAATCAACGGTTTGCAGGACATCTAATTGGTAGAGCAAAACAGCTTCCCTGGCTCCCAAGATCTCCGGACCTAACTTGTTTAGATTATTATTTGTGGGGCCATATAAAAGATATGGTATACCAAACACCATCAGAGAGTTAAAGATATTAGGAGATGCATTTTTGAAGCAGCAGAACTAATTCAAAATAAGAATGACATGTTACGAGGGGCAATCAGATCTCTTTTAAGAATTTGTTTCGAGAGCAACGATGGCCGTTTTGAATAATCTTTGTAGTGAATTTAAACTAAAATAAAATTAAATATTGGCTTTTCTGAAATTGTAATTATTTAATAAATAATAATTTAGCACTCTGTATTTTGAAAACGATTTACTTTGGGGCATAACTTTATTAGAATTTTTAACTATATTTGGTCTAAAGATTATGTACATGAAGTAGTGACCTCACGTCGTGGCACGCCCTGTATGCTAGAGTGAAACTAGAAAACTGGAAAATAACCATTCCTAGATTTAGGCCAAAACCTCTACTAACTTATTTAGAAACAATATTTTGATTTATTTTAACTTAATTCCTAATGGTTCTGAATTCTAAACCACGTTATAGAATACGCATCGCATCCTGTTCTAATTTACTGTAAGCGTTAAATTTCTAATAACTAGCAGCATTGAGGTTATGAGAACAAGTAAACGATTTTTTTGTGCGCCTCTATCGGACTGTCCATTCTTGCCTTAAAGAGAGTACTGCTTTCAGTAATGTAATAAAAAAATCAATCACAACTGCAACAAGACTGTTTTTAGTAAGTTGCTAAAATCAACTGACTCAATGCAGTTGCCTTAAAATAATAGTTGACAACATTTAATCAAAGACATGCGGTTATCCTTCTGTAGGGAAACGCAATGTTAAATTTAGTTACAATCAATTCAATAGTTTTTAGATATTTGATGGGATATACACAAATCGTGCAAGCGCACGTGTGCAGTAATAAGATTAATTAGCATAACGTTTACTTTTCATAAATTTACCTTGAGAATTAGGAGGCAGCAAAAATGCTTGTAATGTTGTAATATTTAATCATGCATGCTTTGCCTGTAGTCAATTTTTTGCCAAGTCACGTTACATACCTATTTGCTCATACACGTAAGCTTCTTATAAAATAGAATTATATAATTCCATACAATAAACAATTACAAACTAATGGATGCTCTTCTCTAAATTCTAGCCATGTCAACATTATTTTAGCAAAAAAGGGATTCGTTTAGTTTCCGAATGTTTAAACTCTTACGAAATGGTAAAATTATAATAACATGATTCATATCATAATCCACCACGCAAATTTTGTGAGGAAGAAGGTAAATAATCAACTAAACCAAAATATTAAATAAAATCTGAAATTTTATAGCACAATCACCATGACTTTTGTTATTTTTGATTAATGGTTAACTTAAGAAATTTATTATTTTAATATTATTTGGAATCTAAGAACCATTCAAATATTCCCAATGAATGAGGGTTGTAGTAAATTTAGTACATGGTGGGAGTGCTGTAGTTGTAAATGAGCTAGCAACATGCCACTTTACCGTGCTTCTGTCATTGTATTCAGTTGTAAAGGATGTTTCAATAAAAACTGACAGTTTTAAATGTGCCGCCATTTCGCACAATTGTGACTTTGATATTTGAAATTTGACATTTGTAGCCTAGAGACACGGGAAATTAGTCATGGAACGCTACACGCTAGAACAACGCGTACAAATAGTAAAAATCTATTATCAAAAGAATAGTTCAATAGCAATTGTGCAGAGAAAATTATTTTTGGGGTGCTGAAAATACTGAAGTGGTTTACTACTTTACGGTTTGGTGCAGTTTCTGGGCAGGAGGTATCACGGGCCGTATTTCTTTGAAAATGCAGATGAAACTGGAAGATGGTGGATGACAATCGTGATAGCAGTACATTTTGTTTTGTACGAATTGGGCGGAATGGTCTTGTACAACATATGGTTTCAGCCGAATGTCACTACTTGCCATACTGCACAGAGGAAACACGGAATTTCCTGACCGTGATATTTCCCGTTTTGGCGACGTCAACTGGCTTCCAAAATCTTGCGATCTAAGGCCGTTGGATTTTTTCCTTTGGGATTTCTTTTTAAGTAAAGTCTATGCTGATAAACCTGCAACGATTCCTATGATCATATACAGTACTCGCCGCGCCAAAGGCGAAATTGACGCAGATTTATGTCCAAAAGGCATGGAAAACGTGGACTAACGAATAGTCGCTTGTCAGACGAGCCGAGGCAACTATTGGGACAATATAATATTTCAAACATAATTCTAATGTCTTACAGTAAATGAAAAAATTCAGGAATATTCCCGTTATTTTACATTTGTATTTTACGAGTGAAGGAAAGGTCACTGGTGTGTAGAAATTTCAGAGGTGGCCGAACAAACGTGCACGATGAGGAACGAAGTAGAAAAGCTTCTGTTGTCCACGACGATATTGTGGAAGAAGTGAACAAGAAAATTCGTGAAGATGGGAGTTTCACGATTTCGGAAATGGCCGTAAACTTTTCTTAAATGTCAACTACGGTACTGTACAAAATTGTCACGAACAGGTTATAATACCACAAATTTTGTGCATGGCAGCTGCCAAAGATTCTGACGGGTGGTCTGTTCATTGACCTTCCTGCATCGCTACGCAACTGATGGCAATGAGTGCCTAAATCACATTGTAAAACAATGCAAGAATCAATGCAATGGAAGCATGCGAGTTCCCCTAAAGCTAGAAAGATCAAGCAAACGTTTGAGAACAGAAAACTGAAAGATTATAGGTACTGTGTTTTTTTTTGGAACAGGAAAAGCGTATTGGAAATTGATTTCCTGGAAAGTGGTACGATAATTAATGCAGACGTGTATGGTAAGACCTTCAGAAAGGTTAGGAGGGCGATTCAGAATAAAAAGCGCGGATTGCTGATATCTGAAGTCGTTGGTTTGAACGATACACCCCACCGTACGCGTCGGCTTGCACTGTAAAACTCATTATGCAATTCCGCTGGAAAATTGATATTCTTCACAGACGGTAACCTTCTAAGACGAATGTATACAAAAACTTGTACCACCATGTAATTAGTGTTTAAATTTCAATGATGACTATGTAGAGATACAGTTTAGGAATTATTCTAAGATTTAAGCATAATAATCTTTTTCAACTTTACATTTTTGTATTACGCCTGATCGATGTTTAATTTCTAAATAAACCTCATAAACAAACATTATTATAACTCGAGCACATGCTCATCAGCATAGTTATTTTTTTAATAATATTAGAAGCAGGGCCGCATCGTGTGGATGTGCAGGTTGTGCCTCATACAAAGGGGCCTGATCAGGAAAGGTGCCAATTTGAAAACGATATATGATAGTAAATTTTTAAACAATGGTCTTTTGAAGTAAACCTTTACCATATAGATTACATGACTTAAAAGAAATAGGAAAAAATACAAATTCAACAATGAGTCTTCCCAGCTACAATAAAAAAAATGGGGTCATTAATGTTCGAAGAATGTCTCACCAATTTATCAGCAATATCAATAGAAAATAATATTACGAATGCTTTATCTATAAACGATCTAATTAAAAATTATATATACAAAGTGATTTTTTAAAAAGTCAATTGCAGTAGCCTAGGGATTGTCCCGTCTATATTAAGCTTTAGAATCTGACAATATGATAATTGTAACAGAAAGAAAGAAATCTTGACGAAAAACCTGTAATTTACTTACCTTAATAAATTACAAATCAGTTGCAACTAAATACTTGTTCATTTTCACATTTTGTTGGGCCAAAATTTTTAACTACCTGAACTGTCACACAGTTTGACATACAGGTAAATGTCATTCAAAGCTCATTACAGCTG
>JABXWE010042941.1:0-26859 GCA_014611495.1 Limonius californicus | reverse complement strand
TTACCATTTGGTTGCGTTATTGGGTCAACGAGTTTGTCATATTTAGATGTAATGGACGGGTTTTTGCAGTTGCAAACAAGGAAGTGGAAAAATTCGTCGTTGGATTGGATGAAACTCATTGTTTGAGTGACAAGAATGGATAAAAAATGAGTTTTGCGTGGGTGACATAGTTGCCGAACTGCACGCAATGCTCTTTGGTCTTTAAACTAATTGATTTTTTCTGTAACACTTATTTAAGCCACTGACACGAATTGAACAAAGTGAAACTTTTAATTACTTTTTTGCGTCCCATTCTTGGATTTGATCTAATTTCGGCATTAAGTAAGATTTAGGCAATAGCTTGTTCTTAAAATTACCAACAGCACGAAATAGTCTTCGTGCATTCTCATTTTATTTTTTTATATTTAATCACTGCGTTTAATATAGTATATTAATTATATAGAGTGTCCACTTAGTGGGTATTTTTTCAATACCTCCAATATTAGTCGAGGCATAGAAAAATTTATAAATGCAAAACTTGTTTGCAATGATCTGGTATACACCGTTAATGCTCTTTTGCACATACAGTTTTACTTAATGTTTTGTGTACAATTATTAACTTCTAAATGCTTTTACCAGTAAAATTATTTGTATCTCTAAATCGTTGAATAATAGCAGCAACAAGACAATATAACATTTGCGGCAAACCACAATCGTAGAAATTGCATTAGTTTAATTCTACACTCATATTTTGTGGAAACCATTGCTATTGGTTTAAAATCAATAAAAACGAAGTTATTTATTATTTTAAATTATTATTAATGAGTATTTTGCAAATGAAAAAAAAAACATAGAGTGATCTACTTAACATTTAAATGTAATATCTTGTACAGCCCAAATCGAGCACCTGGTATGTATGAATTTTATGTTATATAGTACCCTATTGTGAACAACTTTAGGATTTACACTGTTTTATATGGTTAATAATGTAAAAGATATCGAGCAAATATGCACTAGGCTGACACCCTGTATGTACGTTAAAAGGAAATAGGAGTATGTGATTTTTACAGCAAAGCCGCAATTCCAGGATAAAGATTTACATATGAATACAGATTTGATATCGTGGTTTAACAAAATTATATGAAAGAATCGTCTTTGATTACACTACAAAAATCAAGAAAAATCGTATAATAATTTCAAAGAAATTTTGGATTAGATCCGAAACGGATACCTTACTTAAACGCAATATGTACAGAATCCTGTTTCAAAGAATAAGATGTGACCGCCAACACTTCTCGGAAATTGACTTTTCCACGAAACTTCTGGAACTGAAAACTTACCTGGCGCAAAAAAAATAATTACAAGTACATGAAAACTAAACTCCTCATATTTAATAGCCCTGGAAAATGAAAACAGTGTAGTATAGTCACATTAGAATTTCTTGTAAAATTTGCTAGTTATTTATATAGAACCACTACATCTCCAAGATATTATACAACCAAAACTTTAAATTATTTAAAAATACCACAACAAATACGACTTTGGTTATGAAATTGGATAGTCAGCAAGTTCATCTGACTTAAACGTAATAGGAACGTGTGGATTATATACATGAATCTATTTTAAATCACCTAGAAAAATGCCTTCTGCAATCAATTATAAAAAATTTTAAAAGGAACCAGCTAGATCATCTGACTCAAACATTATATAATGCTATAGTTGTATTTATTTTGCTGGATAAAGTAGAATATACTTTAAATCTACTGTAATATTAATATAAAATCACCAATAAAGTATTCGTTACCTTTTCGAAAATGTTTGTCTTCTGCTATCAATTTTGCGAAATTTTAAAAGAATCCAGGTAGATCATCTGACTCCAACCTTATAATGCTATAGTTGGATTTATTATGCTGGATAAACTAAAATATATTTTAAATCTACTGTAATATTCATATAGAATCACCAATAAAGTATTCTTACTTTTTTAAAAATGTTTGTTTTCTGCTATCAATTTTACGAAATTTTAAAAGAATCCAGGTAGATCATCTGACTCAAACCCTACAGGCGATGGTTAAGGTTTATGTTGCTGGATAAAGTAGAATACATACTTGAAATTTACTGTAATATTAATATGGAATCACCACCAAAGTTGACAGTCCATTACCTTTTAAAAAATTCTTGATTTAATTTTCTTGTAAAGCCGCTTCGATATTCAAGATTGCCTAATTTAAACTATACAGAGTGATGGCAATGGTTTTGATAATTTATAATTGCTTGCTAAATCAAGTTAAAAACATAAAGTGGATAGTAATTGTGAGTGTCAGTTAGCTAGTAAGTATAAGAATATAACTATTGTGTTGATGAAGCATGTTGGTCAAGCGTGTTGGTCACACATGTTGGTCAGCTTGTTTGCCCGCCTTAAACAGTCTAATTAGATTCTACTTCGCATTTGCATCAAAATGTATGTGGGATTTACTTTAGATCTAATTTATAAATAAAAATGGGGATTGCACACGTTAGGAATTTAGAAATGTCGAACCTATTGTCCTTCAAAGTCACCCGACGTAAACACTGCGAAATAGATTGAATGCAATTTATAAAATTTAGAACAGACTATGGATTTAGAACCAAATCAATTGTACCCAATAAGAAGTATAAGAATTATATTATTATTTGACTTAAATGAATTAAAGCTTAATGGATTCTTCTTATAAAATACAATAAAAATTATTTTTAATCTAGATTAAAAGTAAAATCGGATTTTTCACAGCAATTGAATCCGTTGAATATATAACAAACATAATACTGTTGAATTAATTTTGACAATAAAACAAGTTGACCACAAACTTCTCCCGACTTAAACCCTGTAGAGTATTTTGAAGCTAATGTATAGAATAATGTAGTATGTACTTTGAGTCTATTATTATCATAATGTGAAAAGAAGATCCTATAATAAATAGTAAGAAATTTTTAAATTGATTTAGGAGGACTAGTTGGTCAGTGATTTCACCTGACTTAAACGTTGAAGGGCGTCTTGGTGTCAATGTGTAGAATAATATAGTGGTACTTTGGAATTTACGTTATGGAATTTAAAACTGATTTTGTTTATCCAGCTAGGCGGTCAGTTTTTGGAGCCAATATATGGAATGCAGCTGCTTTAGATTAAGTTTTAAACTAATGTGGACAGTGGAATCAGTTGGCTAGGAAATTCGCCTGACTCAAAAGTTGTAAGAAGTTTTGAAATTAATATATATAATAAAACGGCATCTACTTTGAGTGGAGTTTGTGAAGTATGAAGTAGAAGGTAGATTCTGCGACAGCTTTTAAGAATCAGTTTATTTAATTTCCATATTGGCATCTGCAATCCAACAACATCGCCTGGCTTAAACCTAGGGAGCTTGATGGTAATATATAGAGCAGAGCAAACAATAGTATGTCTTCAATCTATTTTATAAATAAAAATGAAGATGGATCTATAATAAATAGAAATTTTAAAATTCATTTTGGTGGTAGCTGCTGGCCAGCAAGCTATTCTACCTTAATGCAGTAGATTATGCTCCGGCCCAGTTCAGAGAATAAAGTAGTAACTTTGGGAAATTGATTTGTTTCATGGAACTAATTCAGTATTAAACAAAGTGCATGAAAATTAAACCTCTAATGTTCGATAATTCTGCAAAAAGGTGACTAATTAGAAAGCGAAACCCCGAACTATTTTAAGATTTGAAGCCCCGCGGAAGTACTCGTGACTATAAATAACATTTCGAGTAAGTGAATGGCATGAATAATGTAAGCAGGAATACACGAACGGGTTTGAAAAAATTAAGTATGAGGAACACTATTGTAATTGAGTAACATTTGAACTTTCTTCGGCACTTCTTATTACTATCACATTAAATAGCATAACCGGCGTAGCCCTCAAACATAATTTTGACAAGAGAATGATGCAGCTTGCATGCATTATGTAATTTAATACAAGTTTCGTAACGCTCTGTTGCAGAACATTCACATTTAACTAGAGCAGAGGTCATTAGAAATAGATTTTTTTGAATTTTTATAATTTTTCTGCGTTCAGAAGAACTGAAGCTGTTATTTACAGGAATGGGAACGGCAGCGATTTCGTAATTAAACTAGAGCAGGTTATAAAAACGCAGATGATAATTTATGCTTGCAGAAGTGATAAATTGAAATTATTTAAATGTTATCCATGCAAAATGAGATTGGCTACGAAAAATGAACACTATAGGACTGTAGCTTTCGTGGTTTGGCAGAAAGAAAAATTGAACGAAGCAGAAATTATAGCGATTATGCCGGTTGAGTAATCTTCCTAATAGAATGTTCATAAACATTACATTGCGCATTACATAATAAAACGTCCGTTGACGCTCTGGCATACTTCTGGGCAGGTACTATCTTTATCAATATAATTTATTTTACATAAAATTGCTGTAGCCTTAGAATTGCTCAATATTGCTTGCGTAATGCGAGTGTGCTAATTGATCATCCATTCTAGAACGACCGCGAAGCGGTAAATATCCACTCATGCATGATTGAACTAAGTAACACATTTCTAAAATTTGTAAGTTTAGGTTCCGCTACGAATGTATGAAATATCAGAGGTAGAGTGCTTCCCTGACCTACAATATTAATTAATTACTTTAACATAGATTGAAATATCCGTACATTGATAAGCTATAGCTGTAGAAATTGTGATTCACATGGGGTTTCCTTTGATTCCCACTTTCGTTCCGTTTGAGAACAGACTCTACGAATTCATTCAGAATATTAATTTTTAGGTGTTGTGACTGAAAGACATTCAGAAACGCCTTAAAAGATTTTGCAAAAAAGTATGGTTATGGGCTTAATAATTACAGTGGTTGCGGCTCATTGTATTTACTTATATTTTGACTTCTGTCCCATCCAAGAAGAGACCTGTACAAAATGAATTCACCCCTAGAATAGTCAGAACACATCCTAAAATTTCTGTCGATGAAGCAATATTGTAGATATAGACGTATTGTTACTCCTCGATCAGCGATTGATCAAATATTGTAGATATAGACGTATTGTTACTCCTCGATCAGCGATTGATCACAAATTTTGACATGTTGTGACTCAACAAAAATAGATAAAAATGAATTTTCCAGCAACTATAGATTAAGCAATGTTACATTTTTGGGTTGTGAATTTGATACAGATTGAAGAATACCTTGAAAATTCTAAAAGTGATGGCTGGAAGGTATACGCATACTTTCATTCAGGAAAAATGGACAAAAATGACAACTAGTAACAAGTAATATTATATTTTTGCGGATTGAATTTAATACACATTCAAAAATAGCCCAAAAATCCTTACATGTTGTGACTCATCGTTTTTGGTTAGATTAGTACTTTCACTTAGGAAAAGGTACTCAAATGAATATTCCAACAAGTGTAGATTAAGGAATACTGAATTAACATTTTAATCGTAACGGATAGAATATCTAAACATGTTATGGCTCGTCGATGCTCCTTAGATCGGTGATTCTGTTCAAGAAAGTGGAACGAAAAGGTTAATTGTTCAACAGTGATGGTCGGGATATAGAGATATATTGTGACTCCTTAGTCTCCAATAGATCAAATATCCTGACATGGTGTGACTCATTGAAAGTAGATAAACATGCATTTTCCAACAACTATAGATTAAGCAATATTATATTTTTGGAGTTTAAATTTGATGCACAAAAATACCCTGAACAACAATAACCGTGATGAATCAAATATCCTGACATGTTGTGACTCATCGATCTTGCTTAGATTAACACGTTCATTTGGGAAAAAAACAGTAAAATGAATATTGCGATAACTATAGATTAAAGAATATTGAATTAAAATTTTAATCGTAACGAATAGAATATCTAAACGTGTTGTGCCTCGTTGGTGGTACTTAGTTGGGGTTTTTGTTCAAGAAATGGAAACAAAAACGGTAACAGTTCAACAAGTAGGTACAGATTAAAAACACCACGAAATCTTCTAAAAGTAATACATAGACATACTGTGACTTCTTAATCTGCGATAGATCAAATCTCCTGACATGTTGTGATTCATCAAAAATAGATAAAAATGAAACTTCGGACAACTATAGATTAAACATTATTATATTTTTGGAGTTTGAATTTGATGCACAAAATAGCTTGAACAATATTAACGGTGATGAATCAAATATGCTGATATGTTGTAACTCATCGAAAATAGATAAAAATGAATTTTCCAACAACTACACATTAAGTATTATTATATTTTTGGGGTTTGAATTTAATCCACAAAAATAGCTTGAACAATATAAAATATTAACGGTGATGAATCAAATATCCTGACATGTTGTGACTCATAGAAAATAGATAAAAGTGAATTTTCCAACAACTATAGCTGAGCATTATTATAGTTATTGGGTTTGAATTTGATGCACAAAAATAGCTTGAACAATATTAATGGTGAATCAAATATCCTAACATGTTGTGACTCATCGATCTTGCTTAAATTAGTATTATCAGTTTGGAAACAAACACTAAAATGAATATTCCAACAATTGTAGATTAAGCAATATTAAATTTAAATTGTAGTCGCAACGGATGAAATATCTAAACTCTAAACTCATCGATGCGGGTTAGATTGGGTTTTTGTAGAGAAGTGGAAACAAAAAGGTCAATTTTTCAACAAGTTCAGATTAAGGTATATTATATTTTAGGGTTTTGACTTCTGACATGAGCTCAAAATTCATCAAAATATCTTAAACCTATTGACTAAATAACCAACATTGTTTGTGACTCAGTAATCATGTTTAGATAAGATGCACGAAAAGAGACAAAAATGACAGTTTTAACGTTTATAGATTAACTAAATCACTTTTTTTTGTTAGGAGTTCGAACAGGTTAAAAATTTCCCAATATATTTTAATCGCGGTGAAGTAGATAGGTACACAGGTTGTGACTCTTCGGTGTTGCTTGGATATTAATTCTCATTCCAAAACAAAATCAAAAAGTAGAGTGTTTAACAAATTTTGCTGTAGTACATATTAGGGTTTTGAGTTCTGACACGAGATCAAAAATTCTTCGAAATATCGTACACCTATCGTTGATGTTGTGACTCGTCAATAGTGTTCAAATTAGATTCACGAAAAGAGACAAAAGTGATAGTTTTAACGTTTATAGATTAAGCAATTCACATCTTTTGGGTTACGCGTTTGTACAAATTGAAATTCCCTAATCAGTCTTATGAGTGGTGAGCTAAATAACTTATATGTACATATTGTGACTCATCGATGTTGTTTATATATTAATTTACCGATTTAGATATATTATATTTTCGAGTTTTGAATATTGACACAGGCTCAAAGATTCTTAAAAATATACTAAACCTGTTGATTAAAGAGTTGCACTTGTTGCGACTCATCAATGATGATTATATTATAATCAGGAAAGAAAAACAATTATGATTATTGTAACGATAATAGTTTAACTATTTTACAATTTTAGCTTATAAATTTGAACAGATTCACAAATTCTCTAAAAAATCTTAAGAGCGGTGAAGTAAATAGCTTATACAGGTTGTGACTCATCAATGTTGTTTATATATTAAATTTAATTCGGGTAAGAGAATCAGTACACAATTTTCAACAACTACAGATTTAGATACATATTACTCTTATGACTCATTGACCTTACATTGTTTTCAATGTTTTGCGAGGGAGGAGTTTCAAACTTTGGGTTTCACGATAATTACAAATTAAGGATTATTTCGTATTGGACTATTGTGCCATAGATTAAAAAGTAATTGGAGAAGTTTGCTAAAATATTACCTTCTTTCGGAGAAGGGACTCAGAAATTTGGGTTTATAACAACTGTAAATATCTTTTTTGTTTGTGTATTCTATGCGAATTCAAAAATTTCTGGAAAAATGTTTCACGAGATTGGTTCAATAGCTAGACGTTATGACTCATCGATCCTGTTTGGACATTACCTTCTTCCGGGGAAGAGAGTCAGAAATAGCATTTATCTACAACTGCAAATTAAAAGTACTGCGTCTTTGGGATAGTACTTATGGATTGTGCTTAAAACTCAATAATCGTTAGAAAACAATAAGAAAAAAGCTATTTTTCAGCAAGTACAATTGCCAGATTTTCAGGTTTTTGGATTTTGATTATGGCGCATATAAATTGTAATGAATTGATCTTGTTTTAGACCTTAGCTTTCATTTTGGGGGTAGAAACGAAAGAATGATACGAGGGCAGCCTTTTAATTTTTACCACTAGGTGGCGCTATTAAGATGTGTCATTACAATTTTCGTAAAATTTGACATTTGTTATTGTGAAAACATTAGCAGCTTAGAAACTGACCGAGTAGTTGGTCAAACAAAATCGGTTGTTATTCAAAACAACATCGATGCGGTGCACAACATGATTGAAGAAGATCGGCATGTGACTTACAGTGAGATAGAGGCATCCTTAGACATATCGAAGACTGCAGTACATTCGATTTTGCATGAACATTTAGCTGTGGAAAAGATCGGTCCCCGATGGATTCCGTATAATTTGACCGAATCTTAAATTGTGTTAATTGGTGTAAGGAAATGCTCAAAAAATTCGACCGACGAACTGCAAAATCCGTATACATCATCGTAACAGGTGAAGAAACTTGGATATATTCGTATGAACCGGAAACTAAGCAACAATCCACTGTTTGGGTGTTCCGAGATGAACCGAATCCCACAAAGGTTGTTCATTCACGAAGCACTTCCAAGAAAATGATAGCTTGTTTCTTCCGTTGTACTGGACGTATCGCAACCATTCCTTTAGATTTTAGAAGATCGAAGGACAGCCAATGCTGAATGCTATACAACAATTTGTTTGCCAGAAGTCATCGACGAAATCAGGAAAAACAACCGAAAACGTCGCATCATTCTTCATCAAGCATGACAATGAAGAATTGATTATTTGAAGGAGAAAAACATCGAATTAATGTCTCATAGCCCTGATTTATCGCCTAACGACTTCTTTGTGTTACCGAATGCACACAAAAAAGGCGTGGACAGCGATTTTCATCACCTCAAGAAGCTGTTGAAGCCTTCAAAAACCATGTTTTTGAGATATCAACTTCAGAGTGGGAAAAATGTTTCGGGAATTGGTTTGAACGCACGAAAAAGTGTATAAATCTTCCTAGCGAATATTTTGAAAAGCAATAAAACATTTCGTTCCAAAAAATTTTTTTCTTTTCTAGTTTTTGTAAATACTTAAAAGGCTACGTATTTGAGCAACTAGCGATGATGGAATGTATTGGTTTGAAGATTTACTTTTGGGCAATATGTTAAATATACATATACGTAGATTGTGACTTACCGATCTTGACTTTCATAGGTGCAAATAAAAAAAAAATATGGTTTTACAAGAATTAAACATAAAGGGTTCTGAGTACTTAAGTTTTCGATAGACCTAAAAGTTCTTATGCGCTCTATTAGGTAGATACCAAAATTATTATTCACTAGTTCCTTCTTCTTCTGCACATGGAAACTGATTTTCAATAATTTGACATAGGCTATGTATTTTTACTTTGAAGTTTTGAATAAATATTTTCCCTCCCAATTAAGTAGCTGTATAGGTTGTGACCCATCGATTATACTTACACTTATTGCGGAAAATGATTTGATATAAAAAATACTAAGAATTGATATCTTGTTCTTCAAACGTAACTTTCGATAAATTGTATATTTGAATACAGAATGGAAACATTGAGAAAAAGTTATTGAAATTTTATGCAGTCCAAGTCATTATCGGTTGCTTTACACGGAATAGCATTTCTCTAAGGAAACCACAGTAGCAAACTTCAGTTTTGTTCTATTAATAATTGGAGAGAAAGCTTAACCGGTTGATATAACAATGGTATTTAATTAAGCGTTGAAGTAATTTGCGCTACTTTTGTAATTCATATGGGTAGATGGAATGTTATTGATAATAGTTGGCTGTACATCACAGCTTATGTAGCCCAGTTAAGATTTAGTAGGTTTATTAACAATTGGTGTCTTTCATATCAAATAAACTCATTATTAGGAGAAATCCAAGTACTTACACAGTTTGAGTAAAAGTACGAAGACGGCGATTTTTTTTCTCTTATTATTCTTTTTAAAGTAAATGTTAAATAAAAATAATTGTTGATGACATAGATAAATGTTGTGTCAAATTTTTTCTGCATTATGACGCCGCCTATATTTTATTAGATATTTTTGTTTCATTTTAATTTCTTATTTGTTAATACAATTATAACACTTGACACGTTTAACAATGTATTCACTTGTGGATTTCATGTTGAATTACACTGACAGGACTTGTTCGCAGTTCATGATACTAAAATACAAATACCCCATTAAATCATACAATGATTTAACAATGCCTTAAAACAGGGTAGCAAATGCGGCATAATAAATATACCAGGATCTTTAACAGTTATAAAAACACAGACACTTGCTTTTCGTCTGTCGAACTGATTTGGTAAGACTTTGAATATACAAAGAAGTACCAGTGATCCAAAGTCATCCCTTCGGGCGCGTGGTGGTAGAATTGATTGATGCTGACGTTTCGCTAACCGTTGCAGGTAGCATTATCAAAGCGTACACTTAACGAAACGTCAATCCTACGACGACAAGGTATAAGCCCGAAGAATAACTGCGTTAGACACAAACCGTGGAAGCCTGCACTTTACAGTATTAGTAATCCATTAGATGGAATATTATGTTTTATTGCATATCATCTAATATCATACAGACATACGTAGGTACAGTAAACCAAAAATAGGAGGTGTTTTAGTAACCAATATAAAATAAAATTATATAATGAAATTTTATTTTGCGGGTTTAGAGTTCAACATTTTGAAGTTAAAGAAATTTCGAAGTTAACTACTTACGCGATTAAAGTCAAAATTTCGTTTTTAAATAAAGAGAAAATAATTACTTTTTGAATTCTGACTTTCAATTTTGAACTTTAATCATATTTAAACTTAATATGTATTTTTTCAATTCTTTAATGTTTCTTAGGCTGTATTACTATAATATATGAAAGGGTTTGAACTGACAACGTATCTTTAGGGTAACGAACCCCTCTCCTCTGTGTCGCCGTCCACGTTCTTGCATATTTTAGAACAAATATTATGTTTCGACGCCACCTATTTATTATGGTTTCTCATGCTATCAAACAAAGCGTACAGCGTAGCCCACAGGTTTTACTGTATATCATCAAATGTAATACATACATAGGTACAGAAGACAAAAACAAACAAGTGTTTTAGCAGACAATATAAATTTAAAATCTAAAGTAATGTAATTTTCGGAATGTAGTAGCACTTGGAGTTCAACATTTCGAGATTTAAGTAATTCGATGTTAAAGTACTAAGGCGATTGAAGTCAGAATTTTGTTCTAAAATGGAGATTACGTCGTCGAAGAAAATAATTACATTAAAATGTATTTTAGTTTAATTTTTATTTGGATATATTAATATAATACATGAAAGGGTTTGAACTGTACTTGTATATTTAAGAACAAGTATTACGTTTCGTGCCACCTACGTATTATGGTTTTTAACGTTATTAAACAAAACGTGCAGCGTAGCCCACGGGTTCAACTAATGTAAGGATTTTAATTGCTAATTAAGTTGCTCATTTTTGTTTACCCTGTAGCTTGTCTGCATAGCTCAAAAACATATATGTAAGAATTTCTTGAGCCACGTTTATTATTATTGAAATAGACATTCGCGATATAAGCTTCGTGTTCCCATTCTTTTTACTTGCTCTGTATTTGCAAATATACAAGGTGTTTACAAGATTTTTTTGTACTACTTATACAGAAATGTCTCTTTAGCTGTTGTAATTATTATTCTTAACGACTTCTTAAATATCTGAAAACAAATTTGACTGATGTGTTGTCTATAAATGATTATAATCATTATTGTAGGTATTCCAAAATTCATCTTTACTCTGTATTGCAGTTATTCAACTATTAAGAACCATTAAACTACCTATTTTTATCGCATTTGCGTTACTTTTCTCAGAGTACTGTGTTCACCTACAACCATTTTAACAATTTTCCTGTAAATGTGTTATATAAAAAGTACCTCCAGAAGTAAGTTTTAAGATCAAAATGTTCGTAATTAAAATTCATTGGGGCGTTGTTCATGGACCCCACATCTTGAAGCAGGGCAAGAGTTTTGGCGGGCCCCCAAGCCAGAATCTTTGGAGACCCCCCTTACCTACCGTTACTGTTGAGATAATATTTATTTAAAAAATCTATGTCTTTGCATAATGAAAACTTGCAACAATATCAAAAATTATGTCACTGTGTATTTTCTTGCTTTTGTTGAAGCATATTTTTCAACAACTTCATTAAATTCAACTTCGGTAGGTAAATCATTTTTGCAGCACAAAATGATACTTTGGCATCTTTTCAATGAATTTGCCAGTCTGCTAAACAATCTTTCAGCTGAAGAAACAGTTACTGCTACTGTACATAATAGTTTGATAGTTATTAGCAAAATATTCCGCCACGTCGGGCCCCCCTTAATCTTGGGCGTTCAAGATAAAGTCCTGCCCTCCCCCCTTTTGTGGGGGCCATGGGGACTTTTCTGAAATTCTCTCGAACACGGACAGCCTACAATAAGACGGATTTTCCGATTAAAATATTTTCTTTCTCAAATAAAATCACTAAATTTTAAGAATTCATTAGTGCGTCACAGAGAAATATTATGAAAACAGTCTACACATGCCAGTTATCATTGTATTAGAATATATATAGCAGTAAAGATTTCTGTGGGTTTACCGTTTCTCCACCAATTTTATTCACTTTCTTTGAAAAATTTTGGAAAATTATGCTGTTGTTAAATTATTGATTTCGTCGCACTTATGAAGCATTCGGAAGTGCTCCACCAGAGTTCGTTTAGAGCAAATGGTTTCACCAATTATATTATTAAATTACACATCAAAACACACACACATAACTTTACATTATTTGAAAAACAAGAAATTGAAATTAACGAAAGGGTTATACACGAAAATAAATTAACGCACAAAATGTTAGTAATTATAATTTTGACATATTATAAATTACCAGCATTTAGTTATCAGTTATCCAATCATCGATGATGTATTTCCGGTTTAAAACGAAGGCAGCTTCAAGCTCTTTCTAAGTTTTGTCCAATCTTCTGTTAATGCTATGAGCTAATTTATTAAAAATTGGTGAATATTCGGAAATTAAACTTGGAAAACACAGCCGTATATCAATTCTGGATTTTTGTGGAAAAGATATTTTTGGTTACAAATCTAGGTAATAGTTTTGGGGAAAAACTCTTAATTCTCATTCCCTCCAGATATTATTTTACCGTTTCTGGTAAATTCAGAATTTCTCCTTTTTTTTTTCTTGCCGATTGTAACAAAAAAAGTAATAGTAGACAGTACTAAATAATGGTTGGAGTTCCTAATTTTATTATTTGTTTTACATTTGTTGTTAAAAAGTGCAAGTTTCCCTTTTAAATGTTTCTTATCTCCCCCAAATACATTAAATACACCAGTTATTTAAATTTTGTGACATAAAAAGACATTTGACTTTCGTTTTCTAAAGGCCGAATAATATAGCTTTAAATCCGAAAATTATGTAAATATTTGACAACCGCTATCGTTTGTAAATTTATTGAAATAATATTGACAGAGAAAGGTAAAGCACCTACCACGGAGCAATTTCACAATTAGTGAACGGCCCAGTGTTTATCTTGAAAGTGAAAAGGAAAGGGTCCTTTTTTATTTGTAGTCGATTAATTCTTTGATTTCTATTTTTGCATACCACGCCTGAAGGTCAAGATCACCGAATGCGCTTCTTCCAGCTTATGAGTTTTATGTAGTCGTTTTGCACTTGACCTACACGGGCGAGGCTGTAGTCCTCGGTTTACGGTTCTAACTTTCTCTAGAGGTCATGGCGTTGTAATAAATATTTCCGTTCGGAATTTATTTAATGAGATTTCTCAGTCCTGTACTTTATTACGATTTCTACTAAGATAATTCAAATTTAGGAACTTTGTGTTTGTGTGTAGGGCATTCGTTTTCATTAGATACATATACAGGGTATCAATGTGAAAACGTACAAGTAAAAGAGGTATTGAAAATACTTAGAAACAATTTCTTACCATATACAGGGTGAATCATCATGACTCATAAGGTAACCTTCCCCATTCAACAACCCCTTAGCCTCTAACTATAAAAACAAAAAAATCAAAAGGTAATACCCACCATGTGATACCTCATTGAAAAGCTCTTACAAAATACTATCCAATAGTAGTAAACATCTTATCTGCAGCGTTTCGGAAAAATAGAATTTTACTCCATTTTAAAGTTTGTTGTCTACCAAACTCAGCTAGTCCAGCTGCAACAACGAATAGTTCAGGAGTACCGAAATACTTTGCTACTATTGAATAGCATTTAGTAAGAGCATTTCAATGAGGTATCATACAGTGGGTGTTACCATTTGAATTTTTTTGTTGGGGTAGATAGAGAAGTTGAATGGGGAAGGTTACCTTATAAGTCATGATGATTTTCCCACCATGTTGTAGAAACGTTTTCTAGAAAACTTCAATAACTACTTTAGTTTCAGAGATATAACACATTGTACGTTTTCAAATTAACACCCTGTATATTGTTGGTAGAAAATATATTGCGTATTTGTATATTTTTTACGTGTCGAAAAAGCTCTAAGAATGTAAACAATTGGCACTTACATTGCGATAAATATGCCCCAATTGCATTTTTAGTCATAGGTAGAACTACAAGAAAAAATATATTGAAAACACTTTAGAATGGAGAGAAACCTTGGAAACCTGTAAGGTATGATACAGATATTTGGAATGAATGATGACACAAATTTCTCACTACCTACGAAGCCGGTAGCTTTTGATTCATTCGAATGTTCCCTGTTTCAACACCAGTCCAATGACCATTATTTTCAGAGGTATTCCTCAGTTAACGTTGCTTTAGATAGTCCATGGTCATCAATTCCTACTGAAGATGACAACTTCGTTACCGGAGTATGTATTTAGCTATCTCTAAATATTTTCAAAGTTTTCTATATTTACTCGAACGTCTTCTCCTGTTATGTGTTTCTGAAGTTTAACTACCATTATTAAAAAAATAATTTTTTCCAACGGCAAACCTGTAGAAATCTCAAAACAAGCTATCACAACCCGGATTTACACAATAAGCGTATTGCAATTGCTGATTGGTTATACGTTCATGGTAGTTTGTGTAGTGTAACTCGCGATTTTTTTTGTATACAGAGTTAATCAAATGTATGAAACCATCCATATATCTCGGTAACCATTTGTTAGATTTTTCTGAATTTTCGTACAGGGTGATTTCAAAATATGGCGGATTCGAAAATGTTATCGCCAGTGTTGCCACGTTTTCAGTTTTTTCAAAATCCAACTTCTATTATTTCAAATGAAATACCCTGTATAATTTTTATACCATTCGATAGATAATTTTTCAACGAGTTCATTGATATACCATGTGATATTTTTATTTTCAATAATAACAGATATACCTCAAAAAAACGAACAAAGTATTCCTGAATTATTAAAGCTGATTAGAACAAGAAGGCTGATTATATCTTAATTATTAGAATATTTGGACGCATTGTCAATACTTTTCTTGACTCAATCAAGTCTAAGTTATAATTTCCTTGATCGTATTGTGAAACAACAAAACTATTTCGATAATAATAAGTATGTTACTTTCGGAAAGAGGCCGTATTGAGATATTGATGATGATTAGTTTCGGAGATAGAAGAACTCAGAAAGAAGTTTCAAATCTCTTCAATACGACTCACCTAGATCGAGACCCTATATCACGAAGTACAGTGTCCAAAACATTGAAACGATTCGAGCATACTGGGAATGTGAAGAATATTCGGAAATCAGGACGTCCAAAAAAAGAAACTACGCCTGAAAAATCACTAAATGTTGTAGTTTCAGCCGTGGATCAACCACATACTTCTTCAACGCAATTAGGCTTACATAATGGAATAAGTTAAACGTCGGTGGTGAGAATTTTGAAGAAGCAGAACATGAAGCCGTATAAAATGAATTTGATCCACGAACTAACTGAGGGCGATTCTGGTAGAAGAAATGAATTTTGTGAAATTGTAATGGGCCTGAAAAATCACTTAATGTTGTAGTTTCAGTCGTGGATCAACCACATACTTCTTCAACGCAGTTAGGCTTACATAATGGAATAAGTCAAATGTCGGTGATGAGAATTTTGAAGAACCAGAACATGAAGCCGTATAAAGTGAATTTGATCCACGAACTAATTGAGGGCGATTCTGGTAGAAGAAATGAATTTTGTGATATTTTAATGGAGAGAGGTAATAACTTCATTAGGAATATCTTGTTCTCCGATGAAGCCACTTTTTGTCTATTTAGGTCGGTCAACAGCCAGAATTGTCGATACTGGGCTTTCGAAAATCCTCATTGGGCCCAAGAAAGCCATACTTAATTCCCCAATAAATTGAATATTTGGGCTGGCATCATTGACGACAGAATTATTGGACCATTCTTTATTGAAGGAACATTGAATAGTGGCAGATACCTCGTTATTACAGAATGAAATTGTCTCTGCGCTGATAAATTTGTTCCCCGATGGAAATGGTGGAGTACGTCAAAATATTTGGTTCCAACAAGATGGGGCTCCACCGCATTTTGCACGTAATGTAAGACACTATCGTGATCACATATTCAGAAACCCATGGATAGGACGACGTGGGACCATCGAATGGCCAGCGCGTTCTCTGGATCTTAGACCATTAGATTTCTTTCTATGGGGACATGTTAAGAATATCGTATACAAAGAAAGACCAGATAATCTCGAACATTTGAAAGTTGTTATCCGAAGAGTGATGGAGGATATTCTACGAGAACACATCAGAAACAGTGTAGATGCAGTGTATAATCGTTTAGATCATTGTCAAACAGTCAATGGCCAACAATTTGAACCCCTACTTAAATGAGTAGCCTCTCCTTGTTTTAGTTAGATTTGATTATTCAAGAGTTATTATTGAAAATAAAAATATCAAATGGTATATCAATGAACTCAATGAAAAATTCCCTATCGAATCTTATGAAAATATATAGGGTGTTCGATTTTAAATTATGAAGTTGACAGGAATTTCGAAAAAACTGAAAACGTAGCAACATTGGCGATATCATTTTCGAATCCGACATATTTTGAGATCATCCTCTACAAAAATTCATAAAAATCTAACGAATGGTTACCGAGATATATGGATTGTTCCATAAATTTGATTAACTCTGTATATGCTCAATATTGATTACGTTTAGAATATAAGTAAATTAGAAAATCCGTATATAAAAACTATACAAAAAAATCGACAAAGATGAGTTACAGAAAATATTTAACAGCAAATAAGAAGCAATCAAGAAAGTAGTCACAAAAATTATTGGATGCGAAATGAAAACTAGACATAATCAATCACAGCATGAAGAGTATGCAAAGGTGATACGGGTAATAGGTAATTCAGAAAGGAGAAGCAGAAACGTAAATACAAAATCCAATCACAAAAAGAAAAAAAAGTACTTAAGCAGCAGAAAGAGGGTTAGTATAGTATGCAGTAATAGAAGCAAAAAAGAGATGGAGACAGTAAAAGAAGTAATGATGGCAAAATCAAAACAATTTTAACAGTTTTTGGTATAAAGTAGATAAATAGAGAGTATTAACAGTTCTGAAATTATTAATGCGAGGAACTTCTTCATCTGTTATATGAATAGCTGTAGTATATAAGCCATTCTGTCAAGTAGTTGTTTTCTTAAATAAAAAAACATATTTATTTCAAAATGGTAACAATTGGCAACCATGATGTGAATAAATATTTTGTTAAAAAGGGGTTCTTAGAAACAGAGGTTGCTACTGATAACAAATATAGTTTATAGAACTCAGTAATCATTAAAAAATCTTGGTATACTTATCGAGTATCGTCGATTCAAGGTTTCCTAAACTGCTAAAACTATAGGAATTTCATAGGAATACGACTGCTAACAATTGATCAAAAACAAATCCGAATGTAAATTTATTAAGAGCATCTGAACCGTTTAAAAAAATACAACTGAGTTTGTGCGTAGATTTGAAATGTTTGTCCTAAAATATACAACCAAAACGAAAACATACTCAAATCAGTAGAAACCATTACCAAAGAAGTCAATGTCTGTAAAAGAGTACTACGTTACTTTTCAGACCAATTGGACAACAATATTCGCGAAAAATAATGACTTTAGTGAAGACAATATCAATTTTTGTTGAGACAATAAACGAGCCCATACAAGTGTAGCTTCCATCGCCGAACTCAATGTTGGAGAACGATTGGCTGCCACATCAACCTCATTCATTTCACATAGCGTTGTCTTGCTTCTAGCTGTTCCCAACGGTGAAAACGCGAAGTGAGAAATTCTTCAAACCCATGAAAACCGCTACTGAAGTGTGAATTATAAGGTTCAATCATGAATTAAGAAAGCTAATAAATAAGGAACACATTTTGGTTTAATCAAACATGGATAAATCAGGAGAATCAACAAGGTAACAGAATGGAAGCCCTTAGGATTAAGTAGAATAGGATGTTCAGCAAAAAGATAGAAGCAAGCAGTGGAAGAGAATTTCAAAAGAATGGGTATTGGAAATTAGAAAATCACTATAAGGAAAAAAATAAAAAGAAGAGTAGAGGAAGTAAATAAGTTGTGCGGCTGCAGCAGGATTTGTACGTGACGACAGTTTTAATTGAACTGCATTTACAGGGGTCAGTGAGTTCTTGGTTTGAAGAATTTCCGTATTTTGCAAACTAGGAACTGTTTTTCTAATACACGGAGTGGTTATTGTTCATTATGCTGTTAATAGTCATATTTATTATAGACTGCTGTTTAATTTTTCTACTTGGTTGTTATGTCACACGACAACATTTTAATTTCTCAATTAAAACATTGTGTTCTGAAATTATAACTATTTAAAAACAAATAAATAAATAAATAAAACCTATTGTGGGTTTAAATTGCTCTAAATATTTGTATTTACGCTTGTATGTATGTAGATTAATTTAAAAATAATTATTCCAACTCCCAGCTCATACTTTAAAAAAATGCTGTTCCACGTAACTTTAGTAATTGCGAAACATATTCTTGTTCATATATTCTTCCGCTTTTTTCCATATATTGAGACCAAATGTTAGTAAATCACCCGCAATGAGTTTTATAAGCCATTTTTATATAGAAATTCGGCAGGATGCTAACCTAATCCATCGAAAAGTAGAACAGAAGTGCCACTAGTTCGACAACCGAGACCAACAGCTTATGTTTGTATCTCTCTTATTAATAGGTGGATATTAATGTATATTAGAAGAGTAGGTTGAGTGATCAACTATCTTATCAGACAATCAGGATATGGCAAAATAAGACCAAATATTAAAATTGTAATAGAATACGAAATCAACGCAGCAATATGGGGTCCGTTAGCTACTTTTTCAACAACGATGATCCTATACGATAATTCTTAATATGAAGATATAAATTATAGCAAGATTGTTTAGCTATCAGCTAAATCTTCAAAGATGATCGGTGCTCCCTTAAAGTTTACATAATTTTCAGCATGTGGAAGGAGCTTCTCAAAGGGTGTGAGCTTTTAAACTCCATCTTTGAATTTGTTTAGAGCAACCGCAACAGTTTTGCTAAGACAGCGTAACTAAGTTAAAATACATTATAATGTATTCGTCCAAGTTGCTGGCAGAAATGATTTTCTTATAATCGATGCATTTCGTTAAAATCGAATTCAAATATTCTAAACACAGGAATTAGAAAGGAAAGGTGCATTAAATGGTCAGCTCGGCCCCCGACTTTACTCCTCAGATATCACACTGTTTCACAACTAACCAGAGTCTTAATGTACAATCTAAAAAGAGCTTCATTTCCAGATTTTTTATATAAAAATGTATTGTTAAAGTCATTGGAAGTGTTAATAGACGCAGTCTGGCTTCCCGTGGATGTGAAGGTACTACCATAAATATTTATAAGAAATAAGTGGGTTTGACCAAGATATCAGAGATGTACCTGATCAGAATGAATGCTATCAATTCACTCTTCCGGATTATTAGATAAATATGGTAATGCATTTCATATGAAATGGATCTGCTTTTGTTCGAAAGAAATGAAAGTACCTTACGGTTTATCCCATTGTTGTGGAGGGTATAATAAGAGCACAATAGCGAAATGGAGTCGTCAGCTGTCGAAAGTTGCAAATGAAGAATGCAAATTTCTTTCACGTTGCACGTTTAGATTTAATTTTAATTTACGTAACGGTAGGATTTTGTTTGGTTTACTAACAACGTGATATGATCTCGCCGCTCAACTGAACCGTAATTTAGATTGTGAGGCACAATGGGCAGACATTGTTCCATAGAAATTGGACGGATCAGAAGAAGAAAGTGAAATTATTTACCTGGCAATTTATTCATTTAAATTTGAATAAGCAAAGTGATAGTCTAACAAAGAATGTCACCTATGGAATTTATGACAAGTTATGGATGCTGGTTGGATGACAAACACTTAGAGAGTCGAAAGTATGGACATGCCGATTTTCTGTTAATAATATTAATTTAAATTTAGAAAAAATTAGTTTTTCGTGATATGACTGACGTAAACAGAAAAGGACTTTTTCATTCCTCTGAGATGTTTATAGTTTTTAGTAGATTTCTTTCCTTGATTCATTAGAAAAATAATATGGTTTTGAACAGTTTTAAGAAAATTTCATTTGAGGAGATAATATGAAATTAATTAATAAGTGAAAACTTTATTATTAATAAAGCCAGTATGGAATAGTAAACAATGATGTTCCTATACGTTAAAATGAAAATTTCTCACGTAGTCAACGTGCGCATGGTTTAGTTACACAATTTAATTTACAATTACAGCGGCAAGCAACTAGAAATTTTAAGATACTTTTAAAACAATAGTTGTATAGCCACAAATGTCAGGTATTATGTTATTACTCTAAGTTATCATTTCTCATAGCAAGAAAAAGTTTTCAAGATATTGTATTTGTTGTGTAGCTGTTGTTACTCGTATTTCTTTTGTTTAGCGTGTAGATGTTGTATATCTTACGGTTTCTGTTCCTCAAGTAGCTGTTGTTTATCACGCGGTTGTTGCTTTTTATACGGTTTTTGTTTGTGGTTTGATTTTCAATTGTTCTGATGTTTCTGATGCAGCTGTTGTGTACTTCATGGTTTCTGTTTCTCGTGTGGATTTTGAGTGTAATATAGCTTTTGTCTATTATATGGCTGTTAATGATGTGGTTGTTGTTTATTATACCGCTTTTATCTGTCATATTGCTTTTGTTTTTCGAATGTAATTTATATATCATATAACGCCATGTGGATGTTGTTTGTTTAGCGGGTTTTGTTTGCCGTATATTTTATTCATTATGCTGTTTCTGATGTGACTTTTGTTAATTACGGGCATTTGAATCTCATGTTGCTTTTGGATGTGGTATAGCTTTTATTTATCACGTAGCTTTTGTTTATCATGTACAGTTTTTCTCAAGTGGCTGTTGTTTATCAAATGGTTGTTGTTAATTACATATGTTACGTTTATTTGTCGTGCATGTATTGATTACCATACAGTTGTTATTTCTCAGGCGACTATTGTTTATCACGTTTTTCGTGTAGTTTTTGTTTCTCAAGTGGCTGTTGTTTATCAAGTGGTTGTTGTTAATTACATATATTACGTTTATTTGCCGTGCATGTATTGTTTACCATACAGTTGTTATTTCTCAGGCGACTATTGTTTATCACGTTTTTCGTGTGGCTTTTGTTTCTCAAGTGGCTGTTGTGTATCATGTGGGTGTTGTTAATTATATTACGTTTGTTCATCGTGTAGTTTTTGTTTATTATATGTGTTTTATTGCTTAAGTGACTATTGTTTATTACGTTGCTTTTGTTGCTTATGTGGCTTTTGTTTCTCAAGTAGCTGTTGTTTATCAAGTGTTTATTGTTTATTATGTTCCGTTTCTTTGACGTTTACATTTTATTAATTATATGTATTTTATTTCTCACGTGGCGTTTGTTTCTCATTTAGCTGTTGTTTATCAAGTGGTTGTTGTTAATTATGTTACGCTTTTTTGTCGTGTAGATTTTGTTTGTCATATGTATTTTATATATCAGGTGACTATTGTTGCTTTCGTTTCTCGTGTGGCTTTTGTTTCCCAAGTGGCTGTTGTTTATCATATGGATTTTATTTTTTAAGTGACTATTGTTTACCACGTAGCTTTCGTTTCGTATGTGGCTTTTGTTTCTTAAGTGTGATTGCTGTTAATTATGTTTCGTTTCTTTAATGTTCATATTTTGTTTATTATGTATATGTATTTTATTTCTCATGTGGTTGAAATTTATTTCGTGGTTTTCGTTCCTCATGTGGCTGTTGTTTATCACGTGGTTGTTGTTCATTATGTTCCGTTTCTTTGAAGTTTACCTTTTGTTAATTATATGTATTTTATTTTTCATGTGATTGAAATTTATTACGTGGCTTTTCTTTCTCATGTGGCTGTTGCTTATCAAGTGGTTGTTGTTAATTATGTAATGTATGTTTGTTGTGTAGATTTTGTTTGTCATATGTATTTTATATCACAGGTGACTATTGTTTGTCACGTCGCTTTGGTTTCTCGTGTGGCTTTTGTTTCTCAAGTGGCTGTTGTTGATCATATGGATGTTATTAACTATATTGTGTTTATTTGTCGTGTAGATTTTGTTTATTATATGCGTTTCATTTCTTAAGTGACTATTGTTTATCACGTAGCTTTTGTTTCTCATGTGGCTATTGATTTTTAACTGGCTGTTGTTTATCACGTGCTTGTTGTTCATTATGTTGCGTTTCCTTGACGTTTACATTTTGTTTATTATATGTATTTTATTTCTCTTGTGGTTGAAATTTATTACGTGGCTTTTGTTTCCCATGTGGTTGTTGTTTATCAGGTGGTTGTTGTTGATTATGTTATGTTTGTTTGTCGTGTAGATTTTGTTTATTATATGTATTTTATTTCTCAAGTGGTTGATATTCATTACGTAGTTTTTGTTTCTCGTGTGACTGTTTTTTTCAAGTGGCTGTTGCTTATCAAGTAGTTCATGTTAATTTTATTACATATGTTTGTCGCCTAGATTTTGTTTATTATATGTATTTTATTTCTCAGATGGCTGTTATTTATTACGTGGCTTTGGTTTCTCGAGTGGCTTTTGGTTATTTATAGTTTTTTCATTCAGTTGAGCTTTTGCTTCTTATACAATTCTTGCTTAAGTGGTTTTCAAGTAATTAAATATGTTTTAATCATTATAAATAGTACTTCTGTAGGTAGTTTAGGGTTCGAATTCCGTTTCTGTTTTGCGTTAGATGAATGTCAACAACTATAGCATTTACTGTGTTACATTAAGGTACCTCTCAGTTCTTATCGTATTAAATATATTCTTCCCATCTGTTACTTCAGAACTGATTTGATTAATTTTCAGTTACAACATTAAGAAATATTTTCTGAAAGAAATTATTACGTAATTGTTTAATATTTTTACACTATCATCGAAATTATTCTACCTTATATTATAAAATACGTAAATTATCTTCTAAAAAATAACAGAATGGTGTTTAAAAATCTTATGTGCCGTCATAACTCTAAGATTATAAAAAATTATATTTACTTCAACGTGTAAATAAAAACAGCTTAATGTAAATACTATACTATCTTTTATTTAAAGACGGATTATTTATATCTCCATGAGCTTTATAAGTTTGTAGAAATAAAAAATATAAACTATTAACACATTTAAGACATTCCCCTATTTAAAACCGTGTTTAGTAAAAAAAGGCGCATATAATTAACGATAAAATTGTAAATTAAAATTTAGAGGTAAGTATATCGTTACAAGTTTTGTCAAATTTGTCAAGAATTATCTAATTTTCTTAATTATAACAATGCCAAGAGTTACAACAAGTTTATTTTGTAGTATACTATATGCATTGCCTTTTACATTAGCTCGAGTTCGTCTTTCAGCATACAGGTAGCAGCCCTAAGCCATAAGAGGGACAGGGACAGTAATATACTGGTTTGCTGGTGTTAAAAGTTACATTTAAATTTGGATAATCAGGTCGGTCTAGGATTAGGTAACTCTTGCACTTACGTAGTTGCAATTTATGATCCCCCAGTGAATTAAGTTCAATAACCAATAAATACTTTCTAACTTTATTATATCAAATTACAATTGGTTAAATATCATTGTAGACCGTGTGGGAAGAAATTAATATAACTTTCGATATGTTTTTATGGTGCGTAATATAAAAATGGCTTCATTTTTATTCTTCAAATACACAAGATGTTTGAAAAAAGTCGGAAAAATAAAACATTTGCCAACTACAAAGGTCTAGTAAGTTAAAATCAGGAGATATAGGTGGCGCTGCAATTAGACTCCTCGTCTCATCCAATTGTGGTTATAGGTTATAGGTATTCTCCGATATTGATTAAAAAATGTGGAGGAGCCCCTTCGTGCACAAACCGCAGACGAACCATATCATTCCTGCGCGCGTCTTCCAATAGTAAGCGTAAATAGTTCAAGAACTTAAGATACAGTCCACTAGTCAATAGATTTTCGCCTCAGCCGGAGTTTGCCCCGCGGCCGATTTAGCCGCATTTCACTGTGACCTCGACTGACTTGTTCGCACTGCCCCATCGAGGTAAAAATGCTGATCCTATCAAACAGTCTTCCAATATTCCCAGCCAAACATTTAAAGAAAATCGATGCTGATGTTTTCACTCGGCAACAACATGAAGATTTTCGTTTGCCCAAACATGACTATTATGCAGATTAATGATACTGTTATTCCAAGAAGTAAGTTTCCTCAGTAAATAAAATATTAGCAGCAAAGTTAGAATTTTCGCAACTTTTCTTAATATAAATATACAGAACACCATTCTTGAAGCATACTCAGAAAGCAATAAGCGCTTGTACCCGCTGGTTAAGGTACGGGATAAAACTGTATACGGTAAAACAATAATAATACCTTAAATTTTGTTTTCATGGCAAGTGAAAAGCTTACTATTACGGTGTATTAAATTTAAATTAAAAACAGAATCTTTGAAACAATTTGTTTGAGGGCATATGTAGATTCAGAAATTTTGGGGGTTTATTTGTTTTCATATGCTTAAAACTACCTCACTTGAGAGACAAACAGTGCTCGCAGTTCATGGCAAACCTCATTGATTGTGTTTTTATTTTCTATGACTAGCACTAAAATACAATCAAAAGTTATACATCCCATTATACTTTTATATCTATCGAAATTTCTCTAAAAGGAAGGCTTGTGTTTTGCAAACATCTCGTAGAAAGAAATTAAAGAGGCAATAATAACTAACTACTTACAGTTGTTTAAGTTACTTTCTCATTATTAATATTTTTAACGTGGCCGTGAAAAGAATGTGTTTATAGTTAGTTAAGCATGGAATTACTTAATAATAACACCTTTACAATGCATAATTATATTTTTTGGGCAATTATATGTTAAACTTTATATGAATAAATATGAATATGTCCTACATATTCCCCTTTTTTATGCATTCACATAACAAATTACTTTTTAAGCATTCTAATAACAAATTATTTTTTGTGATGTAAATACGCTCGCAAGACCTAAGTGGCTTAAATGGAATCTGTTTGTTAATCCTTTCTCACTTTACTACATGTTTACGTAGGTACATCACTCGGTTTCCCGTGTAAGAGAAAATTTTGTAATTTACAATGCATGTATGCGTGAGAATTATTAGTTGTTGGTAGTTTCACTTAACATTGAACCCGGACACTTTGTGAAGGGACCGGAAATATTGCACCTACATATATGAAATCCATTTTTAATAAGGGGCATGATTATTTATTTATTAGCTATTTAAATTTTCTATTATGACTGTTTTCGCAATTACAGTGGTAAAATGTGTTAAAATCTTAACAATTATGGGTTTTTGAATAATTTTGCACATAACATTACTCTAGTACGTGAGAGATAGATTTCGTTAAGATAAAACTGTTTTATGAAACACTAAAAACTAGTTTTTAATATAAACTAACCCCAATTTTTCTATATTCTGTAATTTCTTCGAATTATTATAATTAAGACATGAATTTTCTCCTCGACAGTTTTTATAGCGAGCCCGACCCTGATAATAGAAATTCGCAGCAGGTAGAAACTGAGAGTGGCAGGTTTACATCTTGATATACCGTTGAAATCTCCAGTTTCTCTGCTACCGGTAAGGATATTAAAACAACTGCTTTTAAAGTTTGTTGCCAGGAAGAATTAAGGTCATTATAGCTAGCCCAGCCCTTATAATAGAAATTCTCAGTAAGTAGAAACTGAGAGAGGGCAGGTTTGCATCTTGATCTGAAGTTGAAATCTCCAATTACTCTGCTACTGGTAAGGATATTAAAACAAGTACTTTTAAAGTCTGTTTCGAATATATGAGGAAGAATTAAGGTCAAAATAACTAGCCCGGCCCTTATAATAGAAATTCTCCTCAAGTAGAAACTGAGTGTGGCAGGTTTGCATCTGATCTGCCGTTGAAATCTCCAATTTCTTTGCTACTAGTAAGGTAATAACTACTTTTAAAGTATGTTTCGAATATTTTTAATCCGAATTAAGGTCAATATTTTAATTTAATAATCCAAAAAAATTCATAATGAATTTAATTTAATTACACTACAAAAAAAATGAAACACAATTTTTAGATAGTATAAGAGAGATTTCACAC